>PVJA010022862.1:0-33736 GCA_004027025.1 Myocastor coypus
TTTTTTTTTTGTATTTAGTACAGGATCTACAAGATCTCATTACATAGATGAGACTCATAGTGATCCTCCTGTTTTCAGCCAGTATCACATGCCTGGGATTGAACCCTGGACTCTGGGCTCTGCCTAAGTAGGCACTTTAGTTTACTGAGCTATCTGGCTGGCTTTTGTTGTTCTGACATTTTTGTAGCTCCCAATATTCAGGTGTAGGCTCATCAAAGCTCCCACTGCTCGAGCGTCAGTGAAGCTTCCTTGATGGTGAGAGGTGGGGCTGACCCACAGCTTATGAAAGCTCTTCAGATGATCTGGGGCAGAGCAGGGCTTGCCAGGTCCCAGTAGCTGTCTGGGGTCAGCCTGCTTTCTGCCCATATGTAAAATCCAATTGCAGGATTCCTATGTAACACAGATTCGTCTCTTACATTATTTTTATGTAATCATTTATACAGATATTTAATAATCATGTATTGGGTAATCTTGATTGGGTAAGAAACTGAAAGTACATCTGTGAGAATTATACTCCACAGTAAATACTTCAATTAACTTTCACTAAGAAACTTAACGTGCTGGAACTGTATCAATTATTTGGAATGTACTACTAACATGTTTTGAAACTGTCGCATTGTTCTTTCTTATTAAAAGTAATTTTAAAAGAAAGACATCTTAAGATAATTTACAACTCTTCACTTTTGGGAAACATTTTTGATACTTTGGCCAATCACACAGTTTAGAATATATCCACTTTGAGTGTAAAAGGTAGATTTCTTTTTAAATACAATTCATCAGTAACAAAATGCCACTGAAGCTACTGAAATGTCACAGAACTACAGGGTTGGAAAGTAACGAGATCATTTGGTTCATACTTTTTCCATAAAATATGTGAATACATAAGCTATTCAGGACCCAATATTTCTTTGGATAGAAACACATTTAGAAATATCTGTAAGAATCATAATGAATACTTTCAGGCAATCGCCCAGCTCCTTAAATTTTAATGTGTATGTTTGACCTCATATTTATTTGTTCTCTTTCCTTGTGCTTCAGCATCAATTATCACAGAATTGTTGGGGTTTTGTTTTTGTTGTTGTTGTTGTCTTTTTGAGAAAGGGTCTTGCTATGCAGTTCAGGCTGACCTTGAGCTCACTTTTGTAGCCCAGGTTGGTCTTGAACTTGCACCGATCCTCCTGCCTCAGCCTCCCGAGTGCTGGGATTACAGGTGTGCGCCACCACGCCTGGCAGAATTATTAGGTTTAAGTTTCAGTCTGAAGAATAGGGAACATAGGTTGGTAGTCTATTGTATGTTATCTATGCTTAGCAATGATATTTTGCTTTAAGACATCAATTCTGAAAATAACTTCACTTGAATACTCAAATGAGAATTAATGACATGTGTTCTCTATATTTGTGTACACACCTGCAATTTAACAGCAAGAATGATATCAAGACTTTTTGTTTCGTAAGGAAAAATCAAGTTTTGGCCCCAAGTGATTTGTGCCTTTGCACTACCTCTTAACAGTTATTTAAGCAAAAATGACTGAAATCTCAAAGTAAACTAAATGAAAAATAAATAATTCCTGCTGATTCACTAATTGTGTGGAGCATACAAATCACTTCATCCATATTTTTTTTTAAGTTAATGGAAACAAGTCTTTATTAGGTAACTTTTAATATCAGAAAAATAAAACTCTTATAATTCTCTTTACAACAAATATATAATATCAGTGCTTTGGCCATCTTAAGTTAAAGGCCCTTTATCATAAAATATATGGTTTTAAACTTTACTCAAATTGAATTTGTAATCCCTATGACTTCCCTACATATACATAACAAAAGAGTGTAGTAAAATTAGCAAATGCTAAACTATATTGATAATTTATCATTCTTAGTTTGTGGTTTTTAGAAACAGTACACGCACCTAATATATGTCGATTCCTTGGCTTATTAGTTGCAGTGTACAATGCAACAAAATACAAATCCATGCTTGGTGAACATTCGTTCATATCTACAAGACGGCAGCTAAAGATTAGGTTTCAATACTGACATTTAACTATCCTACAAGCAATTAGCATTACATCATAATACGTCATCAAGGCAATTTTTTTATACTGAAAAAATCAAAATAAAAACCGTTATTTGTAAACTTTTATACGAAATGTAACTCTTGAAGTGGAAATAAAAAATAAAATTTGTCTATTTACTATTGAATACACATAGGATTTTCAATTTTCATTATACTGAGAAAAAAAACCTCTTTTTTGTTGGGAAAATAATGCTTCAAAAAATAATTAGTAGAAAAACCCACCAGTATAATGTTTTGTCCTTTCAATGCCAACAGATTTGGGAACATTCTGAGGATGAAATTATAGACATCCACAGGTGAAATGTACAAGTATATTTTAAAGAAATTCTTTCTTGTGATTGGAAACAGTTTTGAAATGAAGTAAACTGATTAGAGGTCACAGCTGCTTTCATGAATTATGCCAAGGGCATTATTATCTCCCTCCCTTCCCCTATATTTCTAAAAAATAAAAATATATTTATAATGTGCAAGACAAGTACGAATTGAACATAAAATATTTCACATTTTGTTCTATAGTCTAAAAATTAATAGCTTGATCAGACTAATGAATGGAATGTTCGCATCCTCAATTATCAGCCAATATAGGTCCACCCCAAAGCCCTTCAGGAAATGGGAAAACCCAGGAGGCCATTTCCATATTCTTCATCCATATTTTGTACACTGAAGAAGATTTAGGAATTTAAAATAGCAAGTCTGTGCTTGAGTTTCAGTTCTGCCTCTGTGAAATGTTATTTTGTTTTAGTTTCTTCCCTAGTAAAATGGAAATTCTATCATAGCAAGTTGTTACAAAATACAATGCTGGTATTATATGACCCTAAACATAATATAATTATAAGGTCCAGTATGTTTATTATTCTGATATCACCCCCCACTTAGTTCTAAAGGAATAAATAGTGATTTCAAAATATTGATGAAATAAAATTTACATATTTTCCTAGTTCAGGGAAATATGTTGGCTGCTATGTTTTATATGTACTTCTTATAACATATTCCTCAGCTTTATAGTGATTATAAGCAGATGTGTATTGGTTCTCATTAACTATCTTAATGGCTAGCATTTATTCATCAGAGCTTATTAAGTGCCAGACACTGAACAAGCATTATTTAATTCTCACAATATCCCAGCACTCAGGAGGCTGAGGCAGGAGGATTGGTGTGAGTTCGAGACCAGCTTGCACTACAAAAGTGAGCTCAAGGCCAGCCTCAACTGCATAGTGAGACTCTGTCTCAAAAAGACAAAAAAAAAAAAAAAATCTCACAATAGCTTTATGAGGTTCATGCAGAACTAAGCCCATTTTACTAAAGAGGAAATTAAGAAAGAGAGGTTGAACACTTTGCCTCAGTCCTAGAGCTAGTAGGTGATGGAGACAGGGCTTCAATCTGGGCAGGCTGACAGGGTCTTCCACTCTTAGTCGCCATATTCTGGCACAAGATTGTAGTAAAGCTGTCTGCGAGCAGCCTAGGCTAAGGGCTGAGCTCGCTTCTGTCACTCACACAGCTAGGAGAAGCTCTGAGATTACTGTTTCCAGCTGAGTTGGGCAAACACCATGACTCAGAGAGCAGGCTGAGCCCAGGAAAGAAGTTATTTGAACTTGACTTTTCTGGGGAGGCTGATTTCCTAAAGTATATAGGAGATTCAGTAGGAAGAATTCTTACTAATAATTCAAACGTTTACAACTCTATGTTTGTAATATACACTGGTTCTAAAGCACAGGGTCTTCAAGTCAGAACATGGCAGATTTTTGAAAAAATTCTTATCTTTCTGAAAGTCAGCTTTATTTATTTATTTATTTGTTTGTTTGTTTGTTTTGTCTTGGAGACAGGGTATCACTATTCAGTTCAGGCTAACCTTGAGCCCACTTTGTGGCCCAGGCTGGTCCTCCATTTCACGTGTGTGTGTGTGTGTGTGTGTGTGTGTGTGTGCGTGCGCGCGCGCGCATGTGCGTGTTACTAGGAATCTAACTCAGGACCGTACACTTGCCAGGCAGGCGTTATGTCACTGAGCTATCTGCCTGGCCCTTCAGCTTCAGATTTAATGACCAATAAGGCCCTAATAGAAGATGTTTTATTAGCTTGATCCCTTCTAGCTACCTGGTGCTAAAGGAGAAGCTGCTAGAAATTTACAGTACTACATTGTTTAATGCACAGGACTTACATGACCAGAAAGATATAAAAATAAAGTACAAAATAAATCTTTTATGGAACATAGGCCAATTGACAAGAATATAAACTCTGGCCTGATGTGGTGGTACAAACCTGTAATCACAGCTATTCAGGAGACTGAGGCAGGATGATTGAAAGTTGAGACCAACCAGATGGGTGGCAGACGCCTGTAATCCCAGAGTTCAGGAGGCTGAGGCAGGAGAATTATTGGGAGTTTAAGACCAGCCCGGGCTGCAACGTGAGCTCATGGCCAACCTGCACTGCATAGTGAGACCCTGTCTCAAAAAAAAACATTGTTATGTAGGTCTTGCTTCAACTTGGCCTTAACCACCCAGCAGAAAAGTTTAACCATGAGGCATAAAAAGTAAAGGCAGATTAGTATGCTATGCTATAAAAGGCTCAAGTCAACAGCCTCCAACATTGTCAGTTCTGCCAATAACCCACTACTATTGTGGAATATTGAACTATGTATACAACTGCCTCGTAGTTCAACGAGAAGAAATATTTTGTACCAATAATGTTTAGAAAAGTTATCATGTCTACATCTTGTACTCTGAACAGCTACTATGAAGACAACAATATGCACTGTATTAATTACTGTGGCTGTCCTACTAACGTGTTTTGAAATTGTCTCCCTGTTATTTTTTATTAAAAGTAATTTAAAAATGAAAAAAACGTTCAGACCAGCCTGAGTAATTTATCAATATTGTCTTAAATTTTCAATAACCATACAAACAAACAAACAAAATAAAGACTGGTGATGTAGGTAGTGCAGGATCAATCCTCAGTATTGAGGGGGTTATGGACTCTGATGTCATAGTTCTAATCCTTTAGACAGAGGGTAAAGGGGAAATACAAAGGGCTTAAAATTGTGTAAGTTGAAGTACTCACCCCCCATGGTGATGTATTCCTTATACAACCTTACATATTTATAAAAAATACATAAAAAACATGTACTACTAAAAATATTTTTTAAAAGTTTCAACCCTCAGGGTCAGAGATATAGGTCAGGGGTATAAGCACCTATTTGACAAATGCAAGGTGCTGAGTTTGATCCCTGGTATTAGAAAAAAAATCCAACCCTTGTTGGGTGGGTATTATACACCTGTAATCCCCACACTAATGAGGCAGAAGCAGGAGGGTTGCCACGAGGTCCAGGCCAGCCTGGGCCACAAAGTGAGTTCTAGGCCAGCCTGAACTGCATAGCAAGACTTTGTCTCCAAAAGAAAAACAAAACAAAATGAATATAACTTCAATCTTCTCTTTGGAAGATTTTAATAAAATTGCTTAGGCCCTTGTTTTCACATTTGTTAACTAGAAGGATGTTATAGCTTGTGGTAATTGTTTTGTTGTTCAAGTTGAATAAAGTCTAGTTTCTTTTTTCTTTTCTTTATTTTTTTTTTCAGGACCAGGGTTCAAACTCATGACCTTGCACTTGCCAGCCAGGCACTTGTGCCACGGAGCTATCTCCCCAGCCCCAAAGTCTAGTTTCTTACAAAACACGGTGTATAGGTTTACTATCTAAGCAACTTGTTTTCTCTCATGACATAGAATTAATTTAGAAGTAAATCATCATATTAAATTGGAAATAATCTGTCTGTTAAACATTCAGTTAATTGATTAAACAAAATATTCCTTTCACTACTGTAATATACTTTTTGAGTAAATATTATATGTCTATATAATAAAGGAAAGGGAAGAGTGGACAGGTCTCTAAGTAACTAATGGCAGTATTAACCTTTCAAGCACAAAATGAAGATAAGATGGCCATGAATATTAGGATGTTAGGGAACCTAACTAAATGAAATGTTGCATGATTTTGCATTAGTACCTGCAGTAAGCCAAAGAAAATAAGAAAATCAGAATAAGTACCTTAATGCTGAATGCAAAAGTTGGATGGAAAGGGTCGAGGTATTTACCCACACCTACAGGATGGATTCTAGCATTACATTAGCATACATTTACAGAAAGCCAAATAGGAAAGTGCAGAGGAAGCACAACTGCCAGTGTGGAGTGAGACACCACCACAATCCTGCAGTGTAGGACATCTGAACCTGATCTGGGGATTCAGGGGCCAAGGAGCTGATCCTAGGAAGCACTGGGTTGAAGGAGCTAAGTGCTGAAAAGAAGTATTCGACAGCAGGAAGTTGGGAAACACAAGGCAGCAAGTGCAGTGTTCAAGAAGACACTGTAGAACTCACATTAAAGGAGCCAGAATTTGGGAGCAGAGGTCATATGATGTACTGAGAACAGGTGGACTCTGGTTTGGCTGATTTGAGCATCAAGTAGATCTTCCTGCCATCGATATTGTAATTGTAGTGTACTGAATGTTTGTGTCACACACACTCTCCTCTGCAACAAGCTCATACAGAAAACCCTAATCTCCAATGAGATAACAGTAGAACTGGGATTTTTCAAGGGTGATTAGGCCAGGAGTGTAGATAGCTCCTAAGTGGAAAGGGTATCATTGTGAAAGAGCCCAGAGCGTTCCCTCACTCTGTTGCTGCCAGGTGAGGATACAAGAAGCCATTGTTCTGCAGTCGAGACAAAGCATCTCATCAAAACCTGGCCATGGTGGTCACCAGACCTTACTTCCAGGCTTCCAGTATATAAGAAAAAATAATATCATTATAACCACTCTGTTCCTGATACGTTGTGGTAGTAGACCTAAAAAAGTAATTCAATAACTTTTCATGAATATTTTTTCTAGCTATAGATGAAGGTACTTGGGAAGATGGTTCTCCTCTGACCTGGGAGGTTTTCCTTTACTGAATCGCATTATTTCTCTATGTGGTGCATTCTAATGTAACTTGGCAACAACAGCCCAGCCAAGCAGCTGATTTTAACAATCAGGTAGGTTCATGATTGGCAGCAAAAGAGATCTCTTAAGCCAAGAGCAGAAGAGTAAGAACAAACTGTAACTTCATCTGTGATATTAATATATGAAAAGAGTGAGACTTGGAGTGACACGGAGAGAACCAGGTCAGTAATATAGCCCATCCAAGGAGAAGAAGGCCACACCTCTGAATTTTGTTCAATTTCTTTGGTTTTGTTTAATGAACTAAAAAAAATTTTTTTTTAAATAGTTAAACATGGCTAGGTGTGGTAGTACATGCCTGTAATCACAGCACTTGGGTGACTGAGGCAGGAGGATTGTTTTGAGATCAGCCTAGGCTGCAAAGTGAGTTCAAGGTCAGCTTGAACTGCATAGTGACAGTCTCAATAAATAAATAAATAGATAAATAAATAAATAAATAAATAAATAAATACACCATTAATTCTCCTCAAATATTCCCTTTCATTTCAAAGCACTTATCCCATCATTCCTCCTCTTTTTAAAAATCCCATCCTTCTTACCAATTTCTGAAGCAGTTCTGGAAGTCGTCTTTCATTAGTGTCTTACTTACACTCTTGCAAATGCCTCAGTCTATAACTGGTTCAAAACATCCTTAACTTTCATGGCTTTTTGATTTTGAGGGAGAGTCAGGAGCCTATGTGAGGAGGGTGCGGGCATGCTGAAATGTTATTAGAAGCCTTTCTGTTGGAGGGCAGCAGTGCGTGCTCTGGTTTTCATCACTCTTGGCAAGGACACTCAGAGGAGTTCCAGAACTGCTTCAGAAAGTGGCAAGAGTAATGGGTGTGTTCAAAGCAAAGGGGGATATTTTAAAGGGGATTAGTAGCAATGTGCCTTTGACTGTAGTAAACATTCTACAACTCAAGCACTACATATTTTGATCATAATTTAAATGTTGATGATTATTAATAGGTTAGCTTGCACATTCTATTGCCTATGGTCTATAGAGTATTGGTTTAGGAACTACAGAAAAACAAGCAAGCCAACAACTACCTAAAAGCTCCTTTGACTACAGAGACAATGTATGAAGGAGATACAAACCACAGTTACAAAAACACTTATAGTAGATAGCTATCAGCTACATTTTGACTGAACTAGAAATATTGCAGGAGCTTAGAGAAGGGGAATGTAGAAACCAGGTGTGGTGGACACACACGTAGTTCAAACTGCTTGGGGCTGAGCAGGAGGATTCGAAATTTGAGGTCAACTTGGGCATCTCAGTGAGACCATATCTTTTTTTTTCTTCTTCCTTTTGAGACAGGGTCCCGTTATGCAGTCCAGGCTGGCCTTGAGCTCACTTTTGTAGTTCAGGCTGGTCTTGAACTCATACTGATCCTCCTGCCTCAGCCTCCCAAGTGTTGGGATAACAGGCATGCCCAGCCATACCTTAAAATTTTTAAAAGGGCTAAGTGCCCACCAACAAATGAATGGATAAAGAAAATTCAGGATTTCAAGCACTCATGTCTGTAAAAATATTTTAAAATAAAGTTTATTTTGTCACAAAAAAGTAAGAAAATGCAAGATATATGCAATGGAGTTCTTTCCAGCCACAGGGAGTAACAGAGTTCTGTCTCTTAGGGGTGAACAAGGTAGGTCTGGAAATTATCTTGGTGTGTGAAAAGCCGGAGTCAAAAAGACAAATGTTATCTGTTCTTTCCAATATTTAGAATCTAAAAACAATACAAGAATGTAGAAAATATAGTCTACACTAGACAGGAGGAAGGAAATGAGGTCCAGGGGGGGAGGTGTAGGCAAAGGAATAAGTAGACCTGAACATAATCTATTACGCACTTTTAAGGGCTGCACCAATTGATACATGGCATCACCTTGAGAAGTTTGGAAGTTTAGCTAAGTGACGCAGCAGAGAGCCAGGATTCTTAGTTTGTAGACAGCCTCATCCCATGCAAGAGGAGGACATGGACATTGTGTGAGTTCTACATCCCAGCCCCAGGGTGGCTGGTTTATGATTGGAGGGGAGAGAGGCTGGCTAGAAGCCACAGCTGCTGCCCTTCCCCTTGCTTTTTGCTGATTTCTGCTGCCATGAACTGCTGACCTCTGCTACATGCCACTCGGCCTGGGAGCTTGTGGAATATAGTCTGAAACCTCCACAAACGGCGAGCTAAATAAACTTCTCCTTCTTTAATTTGGGGTGTTAGATCGTTTGGCCTCACAAGGAGTGAAAAGTAACAAATGTGCTCCAAACAGTAAGAGCTGGAGGAAGGTGGGCGAGTGAAACAACGGAAGGGTAAAAATAACTAATGCATGTTGTGTTATGTGCAGGTACAAATCTACCCAAGGGAAACTGGTTAATCAAAAAAGGAAGAGAACAGGACATATAAACCAGGGTTTTTAATCCACAAATGCCCAGAAAAATAGGTCAGGATATGAGAAACAGTGTTGTACCTAGGGATCATCAACAAGGGATTAAATCATGATAAGGTTTTATTATGGAGCATTGTTCACTTAGTACTCCAAAGGCAGAATGTTCAACACTGAAATGAACATTTAGAGGGAGACAGGTCAAAAAAACAAGTTATCAATGACAAACCAGCTCAGGTAGCCAGCATTCAGGAAGGCTGAGGCAGAAAGATCACAATTTTGAGTTTTCCTCAGGCAATTTATCAAGCCATGTTTCAAAATAAAAATAGAAAGAGATGCAAGCCAGGTGTGGTGGGCAGGACTGTAAGCCCAGCACTTGGGGGGCTGAGACAGAATAATCACTATGAGTTCTAGACCAGTTTGGGCTACATAGCAAGTTCAAGAGTAGCCTGAACTAGAGAGAGAGTTTGTTTCAAAAGGTTAAACACAAACAAACAGAGCTGTAGATATAACTTACTGTGACGATCCTGGGTTCAACATCTAGTACACAAAAAAGGCTAAGATGTAATTCCAGTGCTTGGGAGGCTGAAAATAGGAGGATCACTATGAGTCTGATCTGTGTAGTGAGAGCCTGTGCTAAATACATTTTTTAAAAAGGATAAGAAAAGCTGTGTGTTTGTGTGTGTATGTGTGTGTATGTGTGTGTATGTGTGTGTGTGTGTGTGTGTGTGTGTGTCCTTTTGCGACAAGGACTCACTATTCAGGTCAGGCAGATCTTGAGCTCACTTTGTAGCCCAGGCTCCCTTGGACTTGCATGGATCCTCCTGCCTCACTCAGTCTCTTGAGTGCGTGAACCACCATGCCAGGGATTGAACTCAGGACCTTGCACTTGCCAGGCAAGCAAGCAAGCACTTATACCCCTGAGCTATCTCCCTGGCCCTTATACTTTTGATCATTTTCTTGTTTGGAAAATATATTTGCAGATTACTGAGCTAATTACACTTCTCTATTCATGATACATTATTATCAGTATGCCAAGTTTCCCTTTATGCTATTTACATACATATGTATTTACTTGTAAGTTCATTGTGTGCATAATTTAAAACTTATGCCAGTTGTATTGCCACGGCTCATTTTGCAGCTTACATTATTCACCGGTACCATGTTTTTGAGAGTCTATGCTGCTCTGGGGCACATCTAACATGCTATAGACAAGTCGGCAGCACACATCACGACTCACCTTTCACTCTCCCAGAGGACAACTGAGTTGCTTCCATAAGTAACACTGCAGTGAATACCTTACACAAACTCTGCTGTTTTTGTTTGTTTGGGTGTATGTATGTATGTATGTATGCATGTATGTATTTTTACTGAAGGGTCTACAGGGTATTCAGGGTCTCACTACTATGTTGGACTCGTAGTGATCCGCCTGTTTACAGCCTCCCAAGAGCTGGGATGTGCACATCACCACATATAGTCTCAATTGCCATCTCAGCGCACCCTGTGGTTGAGGCCAGCGCGGCAGCCCCAGTGATTGAACACTGACCAGTGTGGTTTGCTTTGCAGGTGCTATAATCTGCTGAGCTTTTTTTTTTTTTTTTTTTTTTTTTTTTTTTTTTTTTTTTTTTTTTTGAGACAAGGTCCTGCTATGTAGTTCAAAGTTACTTTGACTTCTCTGTGAAAATCAAATTGGCCTCAAACTCATGATGGTTCTCCTCCTGCTTCAGCCTCCTGAGTGCTGGGGTTAGAAGTGTGCACCACCACACTCAGAAGATTAGGTAATTCATGAGAAAATATTTCTCCATCCAAATCTATTTTTTCACTTAAGAACTCTTTTAGCATTACATACTTTTGACTTACTCAAACTTGTATATTTTCATTATAACTTCAAACTTATCATATTTTAGGGCACTATAAGTTTCTATGGGGCTAGAGATATATAACTCAGTGGTATAAATGTCTGCATGGTAAGCACAATGTCCCACGTTTGATCCCCTGTGCCCTTAAAACAAAAATTAATTTTGAAAATAACATTGCTATACTTAGGGTTAAAAAATGTTTTCTAACACCTTTTTGTATTGAATGGTTGGATCAAGAAAGCTGAGACCAGCCAAACCGAGCAGGACAGGAATGGTCACAGGGCTGCACCTCTGAAGACTGTATCTTGTCTCCGTCCCTCCTCTAGGGACATTTTCTTGGCTGCTGTGTGGAGAGCACGTTTCCTCCATTGTCCTTCCCCTGCCCTTCTGCCATGACACTTCTTCTTTGAATCACTGTTGAGATGGACCATGATCCAAAACCCCTGATTTGAGGAGCCAGAAGAAACCTTGGCTCTTTCAAGTTGTTTTTCTCAAGTCTTTGGTCACAGGGACAGACAGCTAAGAAAGACAACAATGCTTGCAGCTCATTAATACTGAGCAGAACCTTGGTACTCTCAAACTTACCTCATTTTACATCCTAGGCAACTGAGGCCTAGAGAAATAAATGTAGTTCTCCTAATATGGGGATGTTTAAGGGGCGAACCAGAACTGATAAACTTGTTGATAAGCCATACTTGTCCATTTTCTCCATCACTTTAGACTCATCATACTCCAAGGCAGTGAAAAGTTGTCACCGGTAGGGTTCCCAGTGTCCTCTAGTGCTTCCTGGTATTGGACTATTGTGAAAGCAGACCTTTATCAAGAGGATTAGCCCACCTAAGAGTTCGCAGTTCAATGGGGCCCTGGGACACGGGACTGCTGTGGTTTACCTTCTGTCCCAGTGGAAGGAGGGAGGACAGAAGAGGTCAGCCTCTGGAGCCAGACAGAAAAAGGAAAATGAAACATAGTTTCAGTAGTTGAGCAAATTTTCCCAAGGAGAGATAAAGTCAAAACTATTTTATTAGATTCACAGACAAAAGGGACAACTTTCTTTCTTTCTTTCTTTCTTTCTTTCTTTCTTTCTTTCTTTCTTTCTTTCTTTCTTTCTTTCTTTCTTTTGTCTTTTTGAGACAGGGTCTTGCTGTGCAGTTCAGATTGGCCTTGAGCTCACTATTGTAGCCCAGGCTGGTCTCAAACTCACACTGATCCTCCTGCCTCAGCCTCCCAAGTTCTGGGATGTGCCACCATGCTCAGCAAAAGAGGCAACATTCTGGAGGGATAAAGGAACTTGAACAAAGACAGCACTGTGAGCATTTAAGTTTATTTTTGTTTTGTTGTTTTTTCAGAACTGGGGATTGAATTCAGGCCCCTGTGCTTGCCAGGCAAGTGCTTATTCTACTGAGCTATCTCCCCAGCCCCCAAGACAGCATTGTGAGGAACAAGCTCTTCAGCTTGGCTAGTGGTGGACAGCGACTGAGGTGTGTGGCAGTAGTAGGCAAGGTGCCACCAGAGTGAGGGGGTCTAGCTGAGAATGGCCACATTATTTTCAGGACATGGGAAGGATGGGAAAAAATGTTTATTTATTTATTTTTTATTTAGTACAGCATCTACAGGGTCTACAGAGCCTCACTACACAGATCACACTTGTAATGATCCTCTTGTTTTTAGCCTCCCAAGCACAAGGATTACAGGCACTTGTGCCACCACGCTCTGTCTCAATCTCTGACTCAGCGTGCCCCTGGGGGCAGGGCTGGCTCAGCACGCTGGGATAGAACCCTGGCCAATGTGCTCTGCCTAAGAGGATGAAAATAAATGCAGAATTATCTGCTAGTTAAAGATTCCTATATGGTAACCACATTGAACAAAAATAAAGCCCCGTACTCCTCCACAGGACACATAACCATGAATTCCCTCCAAATCAGGAAAGGTGTAGAAAATATGATTATAGTTAGGATCTACTGAGGTTTGGGGGTAAAAGGTTAATATGATGAAGCAATATTAAGAAAGAGATAGACCTTTCTGTAGAGTAATTCTGTACTACAAATCAAAATTTAAAGAGTACTCACCCTTTCAGTTAGCAATTTCACTTACATGAATTGATCTTGTAGATGTCATATAGGAACAAAATGGTACTCATTCACAGTGTTCATGGCAGAATTAGCCCTACTAACAAAATAAACAAACAAATAAAAAAGCAGAATAAATGTACTGTGCTTAGAAACCAGCTCAGATATTTATTCTGCTTCTATACAATGGGCAGTTTCTCACTGTCTTCATGAGCTTGCAATTACTGCTGGAATCTTCCATTTCCATGCCAATTTCATCCTCAAAAAAATTGGCTTTATGGTCTTACTTGTGCTCATGATATGGAGAAAATAATGTTTTAACTCCTACTCGATAAAAATCAGTTAAAAATGAACACAAAATCTTTCAAAAGAAAGAGATAGCTGAATGTACACCTAGATAAATTTCCAAAATGTATTTTTCTGGAAAATAAAAAGAATTACTGCGAATACAGTAGGCTTCTGATTTACCATTTTTGGTTAAGCATAAAAAGTAATATTAATATGTTACACAGCTAAGGGAATAGCTGTGGAAGGAAATACAAGAAACTGATACAATGGTTTCCTCCAAGACAGCAGTTCTCAACCTGTGGGTCACAACCCCAGCGGGGTTAAATGACCAAAACACAGGGGTCACCTAAAGCCATTCCAAATCATCGCTGTAGCAAAATTACAGTTTTGAAATAGCCACCAAAATTATTTTTTGGTTTGGAGTCACCACAACATGAGGAACTGTATTGCTGGATCACGGCATTAGAAAGGTTGAGAACCACTGCTCTAAAAAATAAAAAAGTAGGAATTCTGCTGGAGAAAGCCAAGATGTACTTTCCATTGTATATTTTCTTATATCTTTTGGTTTTTGAACAATGTATGTAAGTTACATATAAAACACATAAGTAAGTATCTAAAGCTACAATATGTCTGAAAAGATGAGATGACTTGAAAAAAGATAACCATTGGAAAGGAAGACAAAAGCTTTATTTTGTGATAGCTAGGTTTTCAGAACATAACCCAGGATGGCCTTGGATTCACTATGTATCCCAAACTAGCCTCAAACTTGTGGTCCTCTTACCTCAGCTGCCCTATTGCCGGGATGACAGGCATGCCTTACAATGTGCAGCTCAAAGCCCATTTCTGCCAGTAGATGGTGGTGACCAAATAGAAAACAACAAAATTACTTGAATAAAAACTGCCTAGTTATCAGGAGAAAGGCAATGAATTCAAACTCACATTTCCTTAACCCAAAAGACTGTGTTTGGTTCTGAAGTTAATTCAGTCTGTTTTGTTTTGTTATTTTGAAACATGGTCTCAGCGTGCGCTCCAGCTGGCCTGGAACTCACTGTGTAGCTCAGGCCGCCCTCAAACTCAAGATCCTCATGCCTCAGGCTTAAGGTCAGGGCCGCCACACTTACTGTAAAATTAACCCAATTTTTAAGTCTTCAAGCAAGGAAAGACTTCTCAAAAATGAATAAAGGAAGAAAGAGAGGGAAGAGGAGAGTGAGGGAAAGACTCAGAGAGGGGAAGAAGAAAACACAACTGGCCCCAGACGCAGGATGGCAACGGAAGTCAGAGGTTCCCAGGTAGCTGAGCTAGTAAGCTGTTATTTAGCTGTACTAGGTAGAAAGGAGAGATGTGAGCAAGAAGAGCAAGGTTCAGTGCCATCTTTAGGAGGAGATCAGACTTGCTAGACAGGTCCAAGGACTGGGAAGCCTGCGCAGATGACTGCAATGACAGCTTTCCCGGAAAAATTACTGCTTTTTCAGCATCTGCGTGCATTTGAGAATTATACCTGGATTCTTCATTTCCATGCCTTGATTTTAATCCTTAGGAAAGTAGGCCTTAGGGTACTACTTGTGATTCTAAAATGGAATAAGTAATGATTTAATTCCCAGCCAGTAAAGGGCAATCCAAATGACAGGCTCCACCATTTCCCCAGGGCTAGTTTGTAACCTGGGACAGAAATAAGCCATGTGTATTAAATCAATACAATCACTCACAAGTTAGGGAAAAAAAAAAAAAAAAAAAAGGCAATGCTGTGGAGACCGTGTATTATATGAGCTATTTCTATTTCCTAATGGTTTGCTTTCTTTCAATGATACCAGCCTGGCCACATGCCCATAGTGAGCCACCCAGCTGGGCACTGGGTGCCTTGAGCAAACTCTCCACAGAGCTGCAGTGTCACACGTGCCTTGTGACCACTGACGTGTCCCAGTGGCTGAGCTCATCTAGGACACATGAGCAGGTGATGGTGCACAGAATATGGAAGTTGTTTTGTTTTCCATTTTTTCCTGCCAAACTCATGGAAGGAGCTTGTGTGAACACAGCAGCAGAACAGACTGGGGACAGTTTTAGTGTATGTCCATGCAAAAGGCGCTGTCAGCAGCCCAGTAGTTTTTCCACACTTGACCCCACCAACAGCAAAATCCATTGCCTGCCAGCATTCCTGATTTTATCTTGGATTTCCTTTTCAAGGGCTTGGTTTCTCAATTTTCTGCCTACTCTCTCCTGAATAGCTCTTCTCTACCTGGTTACTGCCACAATCACAAGGCCCTTCTAGCAATTCCATTCTTAAATATACACATTCACCTCTGAATGCTTTTACTGTAACAAATGCATAGGGCAAAACCACTTACCCAATAAAGATCTCTGGCTTACCTGCACAGCATCCTGGGTGGAGAAGGAACACTCAGGATGGCATTTCTGCCTAGGCAGTCTCTCTCTTTCCATTAGGTCATCTGCAGCATCCCTTCAGTTCACAGTATGGTTGTCACAGCCCCAAGCATTACACCTCATAAGATAGTCCTACAAAGAAAAAATGGCATAATCCACCCCAGACTATCTTTGGAAAAGCACGTGGCCTAAGGAGCTTAGCACGCCACATTGGGCTCTGGGCCTAGATGTACTCGACAGTCTTTGACAGGAAAGAACAGAAAATGGCCTTTAGGTAGGCCACTAATAATGCATGCTGTTAGACTGTATTGAGCTTATTTGATTTCTTTCGCCTGTTTTAATTTTTTGTATCTCCTACTCTGAGGTACTTTTAAGTCATTTTATATTTTGCATCATGACATTCTGGAAGCCTGAAGGACCTTAGACAATTCAGTTAATGTTTTTAAAGATATTTTCTAAGCTGAGGATTAATCTTTAAGGCCTGGCATAGACTAAACACATATCACCAACCTGTATCCCAGTCTCAGAGGCTTTATTTATTTCTAGCTTATCATCTCCTAGGTGCATGCAAATAAGCAGAAAGCTTAAAATTGAACTAGTGCAATTGTAGGGGTGCAGGGCAGAAAGTCAGGCCTCATCCACCAGCAGCTTAGGGGTAACTGAAAGTTAAATCCCTTCACATTGGAATTTGAAAACCATATCTCTTCTCTATTCTCTTTTTTTTTTTTTTTTTTTTACCAACACAGCTCTATTTATTTTTTATTTATTTATTTTTGGCCATGTACAAACTTCTTTATTTGAAGGAATGAAAGAACTTAAGTAGATATTCTGGTACAGTTTATTGAAAAGGTGAAGGGACCCTCAACCTGATGACCTTAGCTCTCACTGTCACTGGCCCCTAGGGTACACTTGTCAAAGAGTACTCTGCTGAGTGGGACTTGTGTGTTCCCATCTTGCGCAGGTTGGTCACGGGGTCACCCAGCTCTTTGGTGACTTTTATCTGCCCCTCCAGGTAGTGAGTCTCCTTCCTGATGAAGTAACACAGGTGAGGTCGGTCTTGTCAGTGGCCAGCTTGTGGCGCTCCAGGAGGGACTGGTTCACGCTCTTCTCCAACTGCAGTGTGCACTCCATCACATTCAGCCCCTTCTCCCTGCCATTAGAGTCTGGTTTCTTGATATCCTCCAGGAAGATCCGGCCACTGCTGGTTCTGCAGCTTCAGCAGCTTCTTGGCATATTGTCTCTCCTTAAGAGATCGGTCAAGGAAATATTTGGCAAAGTTCCTCAAAGCCACAGAATAGTGGTCAAAGAAGTAAGACATTGAGAAGAACTGGGAAGCGGAGAGCTGCAGGTTGATCTGGTGGTTGATGGCAGCTTCGACATCCTGGTGGTACTTGTGGTGCACCTGCGAAGGGGAGGTGGTTGTGGTGGTGGCAGCAGAGGGTGACGCTTCACTGGCATCCCTGAGGTGGAATCTGGCAGAGCTGATTCCCGATGAGGTAGGCACTTCAATGTCACCCGTGGTCCTCGGATACTTTTCCTTCTTCCTGAAAACTCTTCTCCTGTGTTTTCCTCTCTTCTCTATACAGCTAGAACTCCTCAAAGGATATCTTCCTTTCCAAGTAGTGGGCAAGTTGGGGGCTGAAGACCAACATGTCTGCAAGTGAGGGAGCTGGTGGGCAAAGCCCAGGAGCAGCACGAAGAGCAGGCTGAGTGCTCCTGGAGACCGCCAGGCTTCTATTCTCTAATTTTACAGAACAAATTAAGAAATAAAATCATTTGATCGCTTTCTTTTACACATTACTTAGGATCATAGTTTAGATTTCCTGATTCCTCAATCTTTTTATATCATCGATGTCTTTTTAATTTTATAATATCTTCAAAATTTATTCTTTAGGCCGAGTGTGGTGGCTCATGCCTGTAATTCCAGCACTTGGGAGGCTGAGGCAAGAGGATCAGTATGAGTTCAAGACTAGCCTGGGCTACAAAAGTGAGCTCAAGGCCAGCCTGAATTGCATAATGAGACCCTGTCTCAAAAAGACAAAAAAAAAAAAAAAATGCTCTTTACCCACACAGCAAAAAAAATCCTTAGGAATAAATACTAATGTCCTTATGATGTAAAAAGCCTTGCATGCTCTTTCTCTACTATTTTTTAATGTGTAGGTCCTGAGCTCAAATGTAGAATTTCAAGTGCAAACATGCAGTTGTTTATTCTGATGTTGGCAGAATGGGACAGAGGCTAAGCACCCGGGCACTGGTAGGTTCCACTCTGGCTTGCTAGGGCCTGTTTCTCCATTTGTTCAGTTTCCTTTCTAGTTTATATAAGTTTATGTGCAATTATTCCCATGGCTTGGCACATATAATATTTTACCTGTTATTTTCTCTTGAAAGTAAAGGGTCAGTGATGCCTAAGTTCACAAGTTTCTATCTTTCATGAAATTTTTTCCATAAATTCATTTTGTTCATTTAACTTTCGCTCCTCATATTTCTATGCTGTATCTTTGATAATTTCACCTTCCATGGAAACTAAGAATAAAGACTCAAACATGTAGTACAGTTTAAAGGGCCTCCAAGATTAAGTCAATCATAAATGAAGAAAAGCTGGGCGTGGTGGCACACGCCTGTAATCCCAGCATTCAGGAGGCTGACGCAGGAGGATTGGTGCGAGTTCGAGACCAGCCTGGACTACAAAAGTGAGCTCAAGGCCAGCCTGAACTGCACAGCAAGACCCTGTCTCAAAAAAAAATAAAAAATAAAATAAAATAAAATAAAATAAAATAAATAAAATAAAAATAAAATAAAATAAATGAAGAAAAAGTCAATGTAGAGAATTTAGATCACTTGGCTATGACTGCTAACACATCAGGCTTCCCTATACTATCAGCTTCAGTAGTGCAGTGCTTTGTGTGATTTAAATCAGCATGCAAGCTCTGATTCTCTGGTCTCTGTCCTTATTACCAGTGCTTAATAAATTCCCATCATGTATTTGTCCAAAAAACTAAAACAATGAAAGAAACAAAAAGGGGAATAGCTGTTATACATGGTCTAAGTGACCAGAGCCAAGGTAACTCATGTAACTCTGCAGACAAAATTTTTGTTTACTCACCAAAGAGTTTTCAAAAGAATCTCACAAAGTTCAACAGTAATGACTGGTTTTGAAAATTGTTAGTATTATTGTAATATTTTATAATCTTTTAATTGGAAACTGCATTATTTTGAATTTGGAAGATACACAAAAAATTATTGTGTATAGAGAAATACATTGCTGTACACTAGCTTGCATGTGGGCATTGGTGGTTCAGTGGTAGAATTCTCGCCTGCCACGCGGGAGGCCCGGGTTCGATTCCCGGCCAATGCATAACTTTTGTTTTCACAGGTGATTACCAGTCAATCACCCGAAAACAAGAAATTTAAATGCTGGCCCTTAGGGAGAAAACATTAAGCCACGCTAATTTTCCAGCCTACCTTCACTTTCAAACAATGAGAAAAGCCGTTTCCTTAGGCTTTCTATTCCATTGCTCTGATCTAGCTGAACGCGAAACGTGCGTGATATAACAGGAAAAGAGCTTCCACAGAAAAACATACTCACGGCTGTCATTGGAGATGCCGGGGATTGAACCCGGGACCTCACACATGCGAAGCGCGCGCTCTACCACTGAGCTACATCCCCCAGCCAGAAGGCAACGCTCCAATGCTGGTACTCATTCAGTGGAGGCAGTTCTAGTCAACCACAGAAAGAGTATGATTATTTTAGTGAGTATTTCTGAAATGTACTTTTTCCTCTTCTTATTCTGATCACTATTTTCGCTGTCCATTTGGAACCGACTCAACCAGCTGCACCAAAAGCCTTAGCCGCGCTCTAGTTCCTGGACCAGCAAGCGGCGGCGCGCAAAGGCGGGCTGCGCGTGCACGCGGGGCAGCGTCCGCCTAGCCGCCTGCTGGGCTCACTGCGCAGGCGCCGGAGTGTGGGCTCCGCGTCCAGCCTTGGGCTATCTCCCACTGTCTGCCCTCTCGGCCCAGACGTTGACCGTGACTAGCGTCTGGCACTGAGCTGGGGCGCGGTGCAGGCGTCACCCCTGCTGCCCGACGGAGGTCTGCTCCCGGGCACTCCGGTACAAATCTATTTTACGCACGAAAACTTTGAACACGGCCCCTTCCTCCGGAAAGCCTCCTCCCTTCAGGAAAATAACGTATTCACCCCGAAGATTGGGTTTCTGTCGGGATCACGAGCAACTTGTGCAGATCAAAACGAGTTTGCAGTTTGATTTTCATTTCCTTGGGCCTCAAACTGCAAGAAATAAAACGCAGCTATTCTATAGCTCAATCATACAGAAATAACTTTCTTATATCCCTTGGGCCGATCTGACTGGGTGGTATATGATAGAAATATAAATCACTGAATACCCTCCTTTATTATGCTCAACAATCACCCACCTCTAATCGCACCGCAGGCCCAAATTTAAAGGCCTACTACCCAGCCTTGTTCCCTGGGAGACTGCCTCTCTCCTGTAGGTTGAGTGCTAGCTAAGGGGAGAGCTAGCTTGCAGTCTAGTGAACAGGGTGCGGGCAAGGTTGAGACCACCTCAGCTGCAGTAGAAATCTCCGACCCTCTGGTGACCCTAGGGACAGATCCGTTGTCAGGGGTGCTGGGAGCCGACCTGTAAGACTGACCTTTCCAGACAGCACTGTGAGAGCCTGGAATTCCCATTCACTTCAATTGTGCATTGGCACCCTGTGTAACTGAAAGGGTCCGCTCCCTGACAGAGCAGGACACATAAGTTTCGAGGTCACACTACAAACTGCTGGATTGAAAATAAATAACTGTGTTTGGTTACAACAATTTAAATAAGTAATGAACCATAATCACTTCCCTGGAGCAAACCATATACTTATCTAACACAACTAAAATATAGAATGTCCAAAAAGTATCAGTGCATGGCCTCTAAGCTGGGCGTGGTGGCGCACGCCTCTAAAATGCACCACTACGAGACGGAGCACTCCCAAATCACCCTACATTGCATCCTACGGCATAGAACATCAGTGTGTTGAGTTGACTGTGGACCACAAATTGCAGTTATTTCTCTATTCTAGTGCAAATTACAATCATGATACTCTATTGTGAAAGAAGTGCTGGGTGTCCTGGTGCCCTCTTGTAAGCCCAGAACTGGGAGGTTGTGACAGGAGGATTGCTGTAAGTCTGAGGTCAGTCTGAACTGAATAGTGACTTCAGTAACCTGAGCTATACGGTGAGACCCTGTCTCAAAAGACACAAAAACATAAATAAAAACGAATTGTAAAAGAAGCATGCCTTACCTGTGGTGACCTCTTTTTGCATTGTTTGCAGAGTTCCCTTTTTCATGTAGCATTGTAGTTTTCCATCATCTGAGGCCTTCTCTCTCTCTCTCTCTCTCTCTTTTTTCAGTAGCAAAGATTGAACTTGGGCAAGTGCTTACGCCATGGAGCTATCTCCCCAGCCCCAAGGCCTTCTCCTCCTGAGAATTCACAATCATGAAACTTCAGAGCTAAATCAGAGAAGCCTTTGGGTAAGTAAGTACTCACTCATCTAGTTTCATATGGCCAAGGCCACGAATGTGCCCTCACTCAAGAAAATGAGGCCAATCCAAAAGTCAACAGAGGATGGGAAATTGTTTCTTTGGCCTGACTCATCCCCAAAGCAAAGCTATAATTCAGGCCTTTGGCCATCAAGATTGATGGAGAGGGGAAGTGGGAGGGAAACGTTTCCGTTGGGCACCTTGTCATAAATCCTCCTGGATCACATCTGTTCCTTGGGCAAAGGAAACTACCTCCACACACTCAGTGAAAAAGAGAGGCCAGGCTGACTGAAGTGCTCAGAGGTATTATTTCTTATAAGAAAATTTTTTTTTAAAGAAAAGAATCCTATTTCTATTTCTTATGCTTCACACATTACTTCTGAGACGATTCTCACTTTCTGTCATACACATTGTAGATATCATTCACAAAGAGTGACCCAGTGCCCCATCTTGAAGCCAATGGTCGACATCTCTGATCCTGCTTTCACAGTTTTTCTTCAGCTCTTTACCCTCTTGGTCCAACAGACGCTGAGAACCCTTCTACGGAGGCGGCTAGGAACTGACGTGATTATTCCAAGTCCAGGTGGTGGCTCTTTCCTGACCATACATAAGAATCATGAGAAACTCCTCTGAAAAAGCACTGTGTGGCCAGGATATAGCTCAGTGGCCTAGCACAAGGTCCTGAGTTCCATTCCTGATATTCCCACCCCAAATGCGAATGCTTGTGTGAATTCAAGCTTGGACCAATTAAACCCGATTTAGGTATCAGTGTCCTTAGATCACATGTTAAAAGAATATCTTATATGACTGGCTGGATATATGTGTATAATGTATACAAAATGCAACCATCAAATGTAATTAGCATATACATTAGCTTATTAGAACATGTTCATCTTTTGCCTAGAAGCTTGTATCTGTTGGCCACCGTCTTCTTATTAGATAATTCAGATGATCATTTGAATGTACAATTAAGGCTCAGAGCCACTGCCTAAGAGCAGTTTATATATCAACAGGAGATGTCTATTGCTAGGCTAGTAGTTCTCAACTTGGTAAATTAAAAAACAGACAAACAATCCCACCGGGCGTGGTGGCGCACGCCTGTAGTCCCAGCACTCGGGAGGCTGAGGCAGGAGGATTGGTGTGAGTTTGAGACCAGCCTGGGCTACAAAAGTGAACTCAAGGCCAGCCTGAACTGCATAACAAGACCCTGTCTCAAAAAGACAAAAAGAAAATGAAACAAAAAAAGAAAACACTGATGCATGGATCTCATCCTCAAATACACTGATTTAGTGATTCTGGGATTCCCTGAACATGAGATTTTTGAAGATAATTCTAATAGATAGCCAAGCTAGAGTGGCACTGTCTTGGTGTCATAGTGTGTCAACCCATGGCAGCCATAACCCTGAAAGTGGAAGGCTCCTTGGAGAGAGGCCCCATGCAATGAGAAGTTAGCACTACTTGTTCCAGCTTCTCTCCATTTTCCGTCGTGTAAAAAGAAAGTAATAGTTATTTTGCTGAATTCAAGTACCTAAAATCTAGTTTCAAGTATGAAGATGTCCTTTGAAGACTTGTCCAAATATAGCTTCTCTAACTGCAGTGGAACACTCATCTCTGAAAAAAAAAAAAAGGGGGAGGGGATATATGGGGATCCATGAAGCTAGGCAACTGATCAAATACGTGTAGGTGGGACTTGGCCCAGTGCCTAAAGCAAACAAGCTACCTCACTCCTGAGAGGAACGCCCTGTCTAGTTAAGGTTAGCTACCAAATGCAAGGTAACCTAGTGTCATATGTTACTAACTTCACAGAAGTGTGAATAAAGGGCTGTTTTATTGTGAAAAAAAGGAGGAAAAACAATACACACACACACACACACACACACAAGAGAGTTAGGATAGATACATACCTACTTTTTCTTAGTTCACTGAGAATAAAAGTTTGTACTAATATTGCTAGGCAAGATATCATGTCTAGTCTACATTTTGTCCTCTGAATAACTACTACAAAGACAACAATATGCAATGGATTAATTATTGTAAACATCCTACTAATCTGTTTTGAAACTATTTAAAATGAATAAAAATTTAAAAATAGAAACTAATAGAGATAGGTGTCCAAATGGTAAACCACACATTTCTTACCTTAAATTCTGCTTCTCCCACCCCACTTTTGTGTTATGTGAATGGTTCCATAAGTGAAGTGGCCCTGCTATTTTGCTGGCTGCTAGAAAGGCATGAGAAGGGGCCGTGAGGTGGCTGGGTAGCACATGGTCTGTGCTTGGCACCTGATCAGAAGTGTCCACTGCTGGTCACTTTGCAGATAAAAAAGGGCCTGGTTGCTTTCTTCACTATCTGAAGGACCAAGAAGCTTTTGATGTTATTTAGTTTGGTTTAGTTTTGGTAGTGGGCAGATGTATATGAATGATTGGGCCTGGTGGATTACACTTTTGTAATTCCAGTACTGAAGTGGGAGGATCAGTGCAAGTTCCAGACCAGCCTACACTACATAATGAGTTCAAGGCCAGCCTGAACTACAAAGTGAGATGTTGTCATACACACACACACACACACACACACACACACACACACACATGCACACGCACATGTACACACACACAACTTGCCTGAATAGGCAGCTAAAGATCTGGTGAACACATTTTTTCAGTGTCAGGAATCCTATCCGCCCTTTGCAATAGCCATGGAAGTTTCATCTTGGTACCACACAAGGTCATCACCCACCTTTGGGAAGAGGTAGGTGTCTCGGACTGGGGCTTTTGGTGAGACAAATTCAGTCCGTGTGGGCAACATTTACTGAGTACCAGATAAGTTGGCAAGCTCAGCACAGGGGAAACAGAACATCAGGGAATGCATATTTTGATGCGGAAGACACATGCACCGTCACCGTGATGTAGTAGGGTACAGCCATTGGCTAGACATTAAGCTCAGGACACTATGAGAGTACATAGATACAGCATCTTCTGTATGCTGGGTACAGAGGGGACAGGTGTGGGCTGATGGCACATAGAAGAGAAAGAAGAGATCAGCGTTTGGTTCTAATGAAGCCTTTAATGATGGTACTAGAAAGGGACTTCTAAGGCCAACTTGACTTTGAATTACACAGTGAGACCTATGGGGGGAGGACAGAGAGAAGGAAAGGCAGAGAGGAGGAAGTGGAGGAAGGAGGAGAGAGGTAGAGAGGAGGGAGCCAGAGAAGAGGGAGGGCGAGATGAGGCAGAGAGGGAGAGAGAGAGACAGAGACAGAGAGAGAAAGAAGCAGAAGAAAGAAAGAAGGAAAGGAAAAAAGAAAGAGAGACAGAGAGAGAAAGAAGAGAGAAGAGAAGAGAGAGAGAGGTTTTCTTTCAACCCACTGCCTCTTGCACGCTGGGAAAGCACTGCACCACTGAGGAACATCAACAGTCCTTCTTTGTACTTTTATTTTGAGGCAGGGACATACTAAGTTGCCAGACAAGCCTCTAACTTGTGATTCTCCTGCCTCTGTCTCCTGACAGCAAGTGTGTGCCATTACAGCTTTTTTTTTTTTTTTTTTTAACTACATTCATCATTCATCTTAGGGAATTTGTACTTTTTTTTCTTTTTTTTTTTCTGAACCAGGGAAATTTGTCCTTGTATGTGATAAATCTTGCTCCTGTTTTCCCCAATCCCCTCCCCTCCCTCTGACCCCATGATTACTGCTTATTTACAAAAGCTTCATTTCCATTTTTTTTGGATGCTCTTTTACTGTCCCTTCTCCTGAATCTTTCCTTGCTCCCTTTCTTGTTTGAACATTTTCTTCCCATTTCCAAATATCTGGCATACATTTTGATTCCTATTCACACTTTCAGTTTCTGAAAAGCAAATGAGACCAGAGAAATAACATGTTATTTTCCTTTAAAGCACAGTGTCAAGGTCCATCCTGTTAGCTAGAAATGTCTCAAGCTTATCTTTCTTCATGGATGATTAGTACTCCATTCTTTAAAAAAAACAAACATATTTTTATCTATTTATTAGTTCGTGTCATTGGGACTATTTCAAAGCTTTAATTGTTATAAAACTTGTTGCTATAAATATGAATGTATATATATTACTGTGTTATGATACTTTTAATTATTTTGGAAAGATACTAAGAAGGGAATAGCTGCTCGAATAGAATCTCTCGTCTTAGTTTTTTGAGGATTCTCCACACTGACTTCCACAGGAGTTGCACCAGTCTCCACTCTCACCAATAGGGGAGAAGTGTTGCTTTTCCCCACAGCCCCACCAGCATTTATTAGTAGTTGATGTGTTGATAATGGCCATTCTTTCTGGAGTGAGATGGAAATTCATTGTTATTTTAATTTGCATCTCTTAAGTGGCCAGTGATACTGAACGTTTTTTTTTTATCTTTTTGAGACAGGGCCTCACCATGCAGTACAGGCTAGCCATGAGCTCACTTTGTAGCCCAGGCTGGTCCTGAACTCACAGCGATCCTCTCGTCTCAGCCTCCCAAGTGCGAGGACTGCAAGTATGTGCCACCACACCTAGTTCAATGTTAACATTTGTTCATGTATTTATTTGCCATTTGTACTTCTCCACCTGAGAAGGATATATTCATTTCAGAAGTCCATTTTTGGATTGGGTCTTTAAATTGGGGGGATCTGATTTTTTTTTAAAGTTCTTTATGTGTTCTAGATATTAGTCTTTTGTCTGAAGAACAATGAGTTAAAATTTTTTTTCCCCTACTCTGGAGGTAGTCTGTTTACTCTGTGGTTTCTTTTGATGTGTAAAGGCTTTTTTTTTTTTTTCTTTTTTTCTTTTTTTTTGTCTTTTTGAGACAGGGTTTCTCTGTGCAGTTCAGGCTGGCCTTAAGTTCACTTTTGTAGCCCAGGCTGGTCTTTAACTCACACTGATCCTCCTGCCTCAGCCTCCCAAGTTCTGGGATTATAGGCATGGCCATATAAAAGCTTCTTAATAAGATGAGATCCCAGTTGTTGATTCCTTGTAGGAATTCCTGTGCAGTCAGAGTTTTGTTCATGAAATCTCTGCCTACTCCTATGTCTTCAAAAGTTACAACTAGAGTCCATACTCATAAGTGAAATAAATAAGACCTGCATATGCAAACATCATATTGTCTTGCTACTGTAAGAACCTGAAAGAGGAAATGAGATCTGAAAGGTACAATAGATACTGTAGAATGGAAAGAATCTGCTTAATGGGAAAGAAGAACTGGGATGAGGAAAAGGACAGGAGAGGGAGGGAAGGGAGAAAAAGATATACTTATGTATTACGCAGGATGCATTGGATAATTGTACTGCTGATTTCTGCAGGTCTACAGAGGGGGAGCAGTCAATGCTTAAATTTTTTCTTGTCCTTTTAAATTTCTTATAACTTTTTCTTCCAATTTTCCTTGCTTATATCTGGTAATCTGAACAACTAGTTTGAAAACAATATACAATACAACAACTTTTTTTTTTTGTCTTTTTGAGACAGGGTCTCATTATGCAATTCAGGCTGGCCTTGAGCTCACTTTTGTAGCCCAGGCTGGTCTTGAACTCACACCAATCCTCCTGCCTCAGCCTTCCAAGTGCTGGGATTACAGGCATGAGCCACCACGCCTGGCTCACAACAACCATTTTTAGAAACTTTTATTTATTTATGTTATGGTTGGTTCAGCCTGCCCTGCAGATGGGGTTCACACAGCATGTTGTGCCGGGGATTGAACCATGGCCCTTGAGGTTGCCTAAGCTTGCCTAAGCAGGCGCTTTAGACAGCAGAGCTATCTTCCCAGCCCACAGCAACCATTTTTGAGTTCTTGTTTTGTTTGGTGAAGTTTTGTACTGTTTGTAATGTTTTTATTTTTGTTTTAACTATTTTCTTTCTCTTTAGAGAAAAAAGTTATATCCTTTCTTTCAGCAGATTTAGGGTTTCTGTAATATTTATTTATTTGTTTATTTACTAATTTTGTCTTTTTTGAGACAGGGTCTCGCTGTGCAGTTCAGGCTGGCCTTGAGCTCACTTTTGTAGCCCAGGCTGGTCTCGAACTCACACCAATCCTCCTGCCTCAGCCTCCCGAGTGCTGGGATTACAGGCGTGCACCACCATGCCCAGCTGTATGTTTCTGTAATATTTAAATCTTTGGTTCATTTTTATTTTAATTTAGCACATGATGGTATTTGTAGATCCAGATTTAGTTTTCAGCATGTGGAAAGCCAGTTTTTCTAGCAACATTAGTTGAAGAGGTTATGTTTCCTCCAGTAGATGTGCTTGGCCTTTTTGTCAAAGGTAATATGGCTGAGTGTGTTTGAAGTTGTTCTGACTCTTCTACCCTGTTCCACTGATCTTCCGGTCTGTTTTGCTTTGCCACTACTGCACTGCTTTTATCACAGTAGCTCTTTAGTATAATTTCAAGTCAGGACTGTGAAGCTCTTTGCTTTGCCTTTGTTGCCTAGAATTGTTTTTGTTGTTGTAGGTCTCTTCTGGTTCCACATGAATTTTAGGAACATTTTCTGTAGTTTTGTAATGCGTGCTTATGGTATCTTTTTCTTTTTTTGTGGGACCGGGGTTTGAACTATGACCTTGCACTTGCCAGGCAGGCACTTGTGCCACACAGCTGTCTCCTCAGCCCCTGCTTACGGTATTTTGATGTGAGTAGCATTAAATCTGAATAACAATTTTGGTAGTATAGCCAATTTCTTTTCCATTTTATGGTGCCAGGGATTGAACCCTAGTCCCTGTACTTTCCAAAGCAGGCACTTAGCACGATGAGCTATCTTGCTGGCCCATAGTATGGCCATTTTCACTATGTTGGCTCTTCCTACCCAAGAGCAAGGGTTATCTTTCCATTTTCTGATATTCTCTTCAATCTCCTTTTCCAGAGTACTATAATTTTCAATGTAGAGGTCTTTTACATCCTTCATTAGAGTGATTCCTAAGTATTTCATTTCTGGCGACGGTACTGTGAAAGTTTTTTTTTTTTTTTTCTACTTTTTTCTTGTGAATTTATTATTTGTGTACAAGAATGCTATTGGTTTCTGAGTGTTGACTTTGTATCCAGCTAGGCTACATAATTTGATTATTAAATCTAGAAGTCTTTTGGTGAAGTTTTTGAAATTGCCTATATAGAGTATTATGTCATTCACAAATAATGAAAATTTAACTTCTTCTATTTCTGTCTTCATTCATTTCATTTTTTTTTTTGTTCAATTGTGTGGTTAATGTTTCTAGAATTATACTGAATAAGAGTGGTGACAGTGGACATCCTTGTTGTCATGGTTTGGAGTTTGTGCAAGGGGAACAATATAATACAAGGCACGTTTTATTTTTTTTTGTTTCAATTTTTTATTGTTTAAATTTAACAATGGTTATATTACATATTTTCATCATCAGATCAGTTTAGATTAATACATATAGGTATATAAGATTGATCAAACAATTAAACATTAACCCTTCTAAATCAACATTACTTTCTTCTTTCTTTTCACCTTTCTTTTCTTTGAAAGTTGACATATTGCATATTGTCCTCACAGTCGTTCTACAGAGTACAGTGTGTGGGCTTGACCCACCTCCCTATTGAAGTTGCTTAGAAAAAAAAAAAAGGAAAAGAATATACTTCTCTTTGGACTAAGAGGAAGCAGATACATACACAGTCAAATGTTCTGCGATTACAGTGGGCCACCAGTGAAGCTTGTGATGTTGGAGGCTATTGAATCTAAGCCTCCTAAAGCTCATCTCACCAATCTAGCTCTGCGTTTCATGCATTGTAATTAACAAGGCACGTTTTATAATAGTATTTTATTTTATTTATTTTTGCATTTCATGCAGGGTCTCATACCCAGCTTAAACTCAGAGTGATCCTCCCATTTTCAGCCTCACCAGAGCTGGGATTACAGGCCTCCACCCCCATGCCCAGACTCAGTTGCTGGCTCAGTGTGGCAGGGTTGTGGGGGGGTGAGGCAGGTGCAGCATGTGATGCCAAGGATCAAACCCCAACTCCTCTGCTTGCCTAAGCAGGTTCTTAGTCCACTGAGCTATCTCACCAGCCCTTGTAATTAGTATTTTATCGTGAATCACCCAAGAATCATATAAAAGAAATACAGGAATTCTATCCACATACACAAACACTAAAATAGAATCTAAGCTGAGGGCTTAGATTCTGATATCCTGTATGAGTTCCAGCTGAAAACCTAGAGCTCCTAACAATGCCTCCGATAAGTCCAACTGGAACCCACAACAAGGTATCATGCAGGTATGCTTCGTTGTTCTGCTCTGCAAAGGCCCAAAGGTCAGCCTATCCCAGCAGGATGAAGGATCTGTGCTAGTAGGCTGAGGGATCTGACTGGAGGTAGGAAGCAATGCTCAAGGTAAGCATCAGAACTCCCCCAAAAGTACCACAGCTGTCCTCATCCACAGTGAGGTCCCAAGCTCCTCCAAGAATGAGAAAATATGAGTTCCCATTAGGAAAGCCAATGTGACAAGCTTCTCAAGAAGCTGAGCAGTGCACCGTCTTCCACTCTAGAGCCAGGAAGCGATGCTCAAGATGTGGACCAGAGCTCCTCCAAAGTTCATCAGGAAAGCCAGCAAGGCAGGGTCCTCCAGCAGAACAGCCCAAGAGAACTAGCAGCTTCCAACAGCTCTCACAGCTTCTCCAAATAGCACCCCTAACAGCGTTTTGGTAGCTTCTCTTGTTCTGCCATTTATGCTGCTGGCAACAGTCCTCAGATGTGCCCCCTGCACCCAGCACCATGCTAGTTTAATTCTGCTGGGTGTGATAAGTTGATCACCAGTTAGAAGTCCACTATATTTGTGTTGTGTTTGTTATGTTATTGAGACAGGGTCTCACCGTATAGTACAGGCTGGCCATGAACTCACTTCTGTAGTCCAGGCTGGCCTCAGTCTCACGGTGATTCTCCTGCCTCAGCCTCCCAAGTACTGAGATGAAATGTGTATTATCTTTCCCAGCTTGTTCCTCATTTTAGAGTGACACCTTCAGATTTTATCCTTTTAGTGTGATAGTTGCTCTTGGTTTGTCATAGATGACTATTATCAGATTGAGATAAAGATCATCTATTCCAACTTTCTGTTTGATTTTTAAAATCATGAATGGGTGTTAGACTTTGCCAAATGCTTTTTCTGTATCTAGATGATGATACGATTTTTGTACTTGAGTCTGTTAATATGGCATGTTACATTTGTTAATTTTTGTATATTGAATCATCCCTACATCCCTGGGACAAATCTCACTGGGTCACAGTGCATAATCTTCTTGATAATTTGCTTCATTCTGTTTTCCAGTATCTTATTAAGGATTTTTGCATCTGTTAGGGAGACCGGTCTGTAGTTCTCTTTTTTGGCTGGATCCTTTTTCATTTTGATATCAGAAGCAAGCAGGTTTTTGAAATATACTATTTTTTTCCATTTTTATTATATTGTTTTATGTTCTAATGGTAGGACTTTTATTCTTAATAGCTATTTTCCTAATACATATCCACTAAAAATATCTGCGTAATAATGTACTGATGACCTTTTCTTTCTTCTCGATGCTTTTCGTTGCTTTACTTTCAGCCCTAATTGACTATTTATTTATTTATTTATTTATTTATTTATTTATTGAGACAGGGTCTCACTATGTAGTTCAAGCTGGCCTTGAGCTCACTTTTGTAGCCCAGGCTAGTCTCAAACTCACACTGATCCTCCTGCCTCAGGCTCCCAAGTGCTGGAATTGCAGGCATGCGCCACCACGCCTGGCCCTAATTGATTCTTATTTCAACAAATAGTTTGTGAGGGTCAGCAGTGGGGCTCCATGATAGAACAGTTTTCAGCCATGAAGTATATTATTTTGTTTCTCTGGGTCACAACTATTAGTAATTCTTCATCATCACAGGTAATTATCATGAGTAATAACCCAAGGGCCAAGAAGCTACCTGTTATACTTAATCAGAGAAAGTTGGCAAATATTTCTCTTTTCAGTATATATCCCAATGTGGAAAGTTATAGTGATCATAATTTGCCTTTAGAATTAGAAGTATATGTTTAATAATAAGTTAGATCTTAATTGGAAAGTGGCAAATATTATAGTTTAGATTCTCATTGGAATATGTTAAAACAGAAGGAGGTACACATTTTAGAAGAAAAATGACACCAAAAACATATACATCTGGAAATTATCAATGGTTGATTGATTTTATTTTATTTTATTTTTTAAATTTTATTTATTTTTTTTTTTCTTGTTTCAGAACCTTTGTTTATTCACTCATTTTTATGGCTGGCTCAGCCCACCCCGGGGGCAGGGCTGGCGCAGCATGTGGTGCCAGGGATCAAACCGAGGTCCCTGAAGCCGCCCAAGCTTTCCCAAGCAGGGGCTTTAGACCACTGAGCCATCCCGCCGGGCCCAATGGTTGATTGATTTTAAAAAGGGTATTTTCAGTCTGGAAGGGAGAAAAATAGCTATCAGTCAGTAATTTTCCTTTTCATGAATTCTAAATAAAGGGAAAATGTGCAACCTTTTAGTTGTTTGCTATCAACAAAAGGGTTATAAAGACAAATAAGTAATAATGAAATATTCTTTCTCAATATCTTTTCTGCTACTCTAACTACGTTGACTGATTAAAGTTAAGAGGAGAATGAATATTACAATCCTTTGGATTCAGAGGTTTAACTTCACAAGGTTGTATCCCCAAGCTATTGTAATCCAATTCTGAATTTAATCATTTCATAACAAAATATTTTAAAAGATATAAATAGGATAGAAATGTTATGTGGTGTCCCACATGACTGCATTCATCAAAACACATGATGCTAGCCGGACGTGGTGGCGCATGCCTGTAATCCCAGCACTTGGGAGGCTGAGGCAGGAGGATCAGTGCGAGTTCGAGACCAGCCTGGGCTACCAAAGTGAGCTTAAGGCCAGCCTGAACTGCATAGCGAGACCCTGTCTCGAAAAGACAAAAAAACAAAAACAAAAACAAAAACAAAAACATGATGCTGACAAGTTAAAGCAAGATTTCTTTTGGCCACAATTGCCACCTGTGGTAGGACAGCTTGATGGTGGAAATGGCATGGTGGCTGGCAGGGTAGTGTGACAGAAAGCTCTTGACCCATGACAGCCAGAAGTGGAGAGTCCATGGAGGAACCAGGCACAAGAATGCACCCTGCTCAGCATTCTTTATATGTAGCACCCCCACGATCCAGCCATCTTCCAAACACATGACACTTTGGGGAAACATTGAAACCATAACAATATTTCATGTAATATCTGACTAAAAAGTAAGATGTCACTATTTGCCTATACGATGCTATACTTCCCTTATCCTTACTCAGAAAATTAAGACTTCTGTTTGTGTACCAGAAAGCATAAATTATAATAAAAATACTGAAGAATATTTGGATAAATGTTGTATGGAATCACAGAAAACAGCATTCTGTAGTTCAGTCAAGTTACATATAATTGTACAATAGTATCATATAACAACACATATCTGCTTTAAGCACACTGATCAGCTTTAGTAGTTTTTTTGTTTGTTTGTTTTTGCAGTATGGGCAATTGGGACGTTAGGCTTGCCAGGCAGTCACTTATGTAGCCAAGCTATTTCCCTGGGCCCACTGATCAGCATTAGTAATATAAAACATTTAAAACACTAATCCACTATTGATCAACTTAAAAACATATTGGAAATAGTAATTATGCAGAAGATGGTGTTTAAGGTGATTTTCCAGTTTTCTATCTTTTATTATTATTATTATTATTATTATTATTATTATTATTATTATTATTGCCAGTTCAGCCTGCCCTGGGGGATGGGGCTGGCACAGCATGTGGTGAGGGGATCAAACCGGAGTCCCTGCAGTTGCCTAAGCTTGCCTAAGCTTTCCTAAGCAGGTGCTTTAGACTGCTGAACCATCTCGCTGGCCCCCAGCTTTCTGTCTTGAACAATACATGCGTAGTGGTGTCAATCAGTGAAACATTAGAAAAAGGGTATGTTTTATAGACAGTAACTTTGGCATTCTTATGTTGTTCAATTCATCTGTACCAAGAGAGAGTTTAGAGTAGAAAATGGCTTTAAGATAAGAGGTTTGGCATTGAAATAGATGCTTGAGAGATCACACTACAGAGAAAATAAAGCCAAGCATAGATTAAACATGTAGAGAGGGTATCTAGAGAATGGTGCAAAAGACAAGTGAGAGACTATATGTGTGAAACTATATATATATATATA
>PVJA010022863.1:0-33740 GCA_004027025.1 Myocastor coypus
ACTCTTAAACCTGGCAGTGGAGGCCTGTTCTCTTGTGCACAGAGTGTTACGGCAGACAGTGCAAGGTCATCTCTAAACACAAAGCCTGGGGTTGTCAAGAAGGAATGCGTCCTCTGAAGGGCAGAGGAAGCAGCCGACTGCAGGGCAAGGGAAATCCCCTCATTCCGCCGGAACCCTGACAGCCTCTCTGAAGCAGGGCCTGAGGAGGAGTGAAAGATAGTGAGCACCCGCTTCTCCAGCAGCCCTGGTGAGCTTTGGCTACTTTTCCCACATCTGTCAGGAGGGGGTTCGAGCTTCAGAGATTTTGTAGAACTTTCTTGACCAAAGCGCAAATAGTACCCTTTTTTGGTGAGACACTAATTCCAGCATCAGCAGTTTATCTGTCTACATAAACCGTACGTGATTAGATAAGCTAGTCTGAACCTGGATTTTTATGTGGGCCCCTGCCGTAACCTCAGACACCCTTTTGATCTACCTGGCCGTGGGTGTGTGGGAAAACTGACGAGCCGGAGGCTTGGGCTTTGTTGTTTCTTTCCCCCAAGGCCTGAGGAGAGGGCTGGTCCTGCTTGCAGCACAGCCTTGGTGGAGACGGTCAGGATGGAGGGGCTCTCCTGCCCTGTGCGCAGTAGGAGCATGAGGAGGCCCTGTCCTGCTGCCTCTGTGAGGCACCGAGTGGCCCAGGGCCGGTCGCGTGGAACCAGAGACCGCACGGAGGACCTTCCTTCTCAAGCCGCTGGGCTGATTTCATAAGCCGGGAACACACTTCACTTCTTTCACTTGAATAAATAGATGTGATCATCTTTGGGGGAAATCATGAAATTAGCTTTTCCCATAGCCACTGAAATAGATTTCAAAATTTGGTTTAAGTAATAAATGAAGTCCTGTACAGTAGTTAAATGTCAACATCCCAGAATTAATGTTTTAGGGGCTGGGGAAATAGATCAGTAGAAAAAGCGCTTGCCTAGCAAGCACAAGGGCATGAGTTCAATCCCTGGTCCCGCAAAAAAAAAAAAAAAAAAAAAAAAAGGAAAGACGTACGTTTTATAAATGGATAGACTTTTAGAACACCATTAAGTTTATAGAAAATTTGGGCAGAAGGTACATAAAATTCCCCAGTAGCTCTCCCCGGCCCCCTCCCTGGCTCTCTCCCTAGCCCCCTCCCCGGCCCTGTCCCCAGCTTCCCTTATAGGTGCTGCCTCCCACTAATGGGGTGCGCTTGTCATGCCTGGTGAGCCCGTGTCAGCGCGTCATCCATCACGGCCCACTGTCCACCTACAGCTCTCTCTGTGTGGTTCGTCCCATGGGTCTGTACAAGTGTGTCCAGCACGTGAGAACGCACTGTGGCACTTTTGCTGCCCGAGAAGCCCCAGCGCTTTGCCTGGCTTTTTGTTTCTCTCCTCCAAACCCCTGGTCACTGCTGTTTTGGTTTTCAAAAATGTGTCCAGTTTTGCCTTTTCCCAGAGTGACATATTGTTGGAATCATATAATGTAGCCTTTTCCAACTGGCTTCGTTTACTTAGCAATTTGCATTTTTCTCCACATCTTTTTGTGGTGCAATAATTCATTCATCTTTTTATCCGTGAATAACATCTCTATGTAGAGGTAGCGCAGTTTTTTTTTAATCATTCATATATTGAAAAGGTTTTTTTTTTTTTTTTTGGCTGGCTCAGGCTGCCTTAAGGGTGGGTGTGGGGATCAAACCACTGTGCCCTGTGCCTGACTGAGATTGCCGGCTCCAGCGCTTAAGCCACTGAGCTAACCCCAAAGCCACCTCCACTCATGTCAAAAGACATCATGGTCACTTCTGCGTGAAGAAAGCTGCTGTGTACATTTGTGTGACCGCAGTTTCCAGCCCGTCTGGGTGAACCCCAAGGAGCGTAGCTGCTGGTCAAATGGTAAAACACACTTAGTCTATAAGAAGCTTTAAGGATGACCTCTAAGTACTCGATGATTTGAAGGAAGCCAAAAGAGCAGACGCGGTGCTGCTTTCATGAACCGTGAGCTCCGAAGTGGACTGGGAGGACAGTCTGCTGCTAAGTGCCTTAGCTGAGCCTTAGTGGAGGCCCGCGGAGCCCCCTCGCTCTTCCTCCTGGGTGCCACTGCCTAGACTGCTGCAGCAGGTGCTGTCAAGTATTGCGGGGAGACGGCAAACTCCAGTAAGCCCAGACGGGGCCGTTTGGCCTCCCAGGAGTTGAGATGCCCTGTGAAACCTCTCCCCACTGGGGGACCCCTAGCGCTGAGAGCACCTGGTGGAGGCTGGGAGGGTAGAGGCGGATGAGCCCAGGGAGCAGAAGGACTTGAGGTGCTGGCCCTGGCTTCCTGCGTGGAGAGGGCTGCTGTGGCTCTGGTGCGGAGTCAGGGGATGAGGAAGACTGGCTCTGAGAAAGCGAGGGAGGCAGAGGAGGGGATGTGGGGGAGCACTGGCAGCGCGGGAGGGCAGGGAGGCATGCACCAGTGCCTCTGAGTTTCCACAGACCTCAACCTTTCTGAGGTGGTGTGTAGACGCAGAGTGGGATGCAGTAAGGGGCCTTGTAGGCATGGGTACAGTGGGCAGGGAGGAGATAACAGGTGAGGCCGGGCACACCGAGCTGTGCTGCTCACCAGCAAGAGCCCTCAGGCGTGCCACCGCGTACCTGCAACGCCAGCCTGCTGGAGGCCGAGGCAGGGGGCTCATGTGAGCGCAAAGCCAGCTTGACCTGCATAGCAAGACCTTGTCTCAAAAAGATGGGGGAAAAAAAAGAAAAAGAAAAGAAAAGAAAGAAATGATAGTTATAGAATGATAGAATTTCACTAAACAAAATGAAAGTTACTCAACAATGGCTGTTATAGTGCATATTGCTGCCTTTTTTTTTTTTTTTTTTTACCAGGAATCAAATGCATGACCTCACACTTGCTGCATACTGTTGTCTTCAAATCAGTTGTTCAGATTATCAGAAATGAACGTGCAAAACTGGTCAAAAAGTAAATGAAAAAGAAGAAAAAAAAAATTAAGCATTGACTGTTCCTTTTAATAGACCAGTAGAAATTGGCAGTGTGATTAACTTTATCTCTTATCTCACAATGTTATTTTGGGTTAAGAGCAGTTATAGTGTACTTATTTAACAACTGAATAGATGATGATGATGATGATGATGGTGGCGGCGGTGGTGGTGATTTTGGTGGGACCAGGGTTTGAACTCATGACCTTGCACTTGCCAGACAGGCACTTGTGCCATGAAGCTATCTCCCTGGTCCCCTGAATAGATTATTGTTCAGCTTTTTGTCACAATATGGGTGGCACGGAGGGGGGGCATGTTATGCCCAGTGGCATCAGTTAGACCTGAACAAACTCTCTGACCTCACTTACCTGTGGGGAAGAGGAGCTCAAGTACTCAGGGTTAAAGAATAAAGCAGCTTCACCCTCACCTGAGGGAGGGGAACTCGGATGTGAGGGGATTGGCTGGGGTGGCTGGAGCAGCCCGCACCCCATGCTGGGAGGGTGCACAGAGAGAGGTAGAAACCATTCTGAGGTAGACTCATTTACGCTTGAAAACCCATTGTGGAGAGCCTGGGGGCTGAGTTCTGAGGCCAAACACACAAGAAAGATGGACTTTCTTAGATCTCCAGGGGCTGACAGTTACCTCCAATAAACAGCAAAGATCCTTCCTTTAAGATAATTAAGGTGAAAGAATGCTAGCCCATCTTGTATGTGTGTGTATGTGTGTGTGTGTGTGTGTGTGTGTGTGTGTGTGTATGGATTGGCGTCCTGAAGAAGAGTGCCTGGCATTTGCAAAACCAGTGTCAGTGGCTTTGGTGTGGTGGAGGTTAGGAGCAAGCAGCGTGAACCCTGGGATGAGCGAGCAGGAAAGGCGTTGTCCGCGCCTTGGCTCAGCGGCTGCTGCTGGCGAGCCTGCGCCCTGCACTGGGACGCTGGGGTCCTGGCTGGGGTGAGGGTCTGCTCCCCAGGGCGTGGCCTGCAGTGCGGCTGACCTGAGCGAGGCGCGTGGTTTCCTTTCCACATTTTCTGGCCATGAAGTAGCAGGCTTGGGCCTTGGAGCCGTGTGTGTTCTTTGCTCTGCTTGAATGGTATGTACTTTGAACCCCAAAATAGAACTTGGGTTTATTTTCTCAGGAGCCTCTGTGAAAAACACTGTATTTCTTAAATGTGGTCAGCAGGGATGCAGGGGAGGAGGGACTGTAGGAAGTTGTGCTGCTCTGCAGCTCTGCCGAAAATATGTTCCCATTCCTGGCCCAGGGGGATAATCTCATCTTAAACCTGGTCAACCTTCAAGTCACTTATTTCTTAGTGCTTATTTTAGCATTGTAAAAACAACAGGCACCTGTGCCAGCCAGTTAAAGTGATACAGACTTGAAGAGTGCCTAATAAACTCTGACACCCCAGACCCTCAGCACCCCAGGGTGAGCACTGCAAACGGTGCTAGTGAGGCTTTCAGGTGGATGCTTTTATTTTCCTGGTGAGGATGGCTTCTGTTTCACCTCTGGAAAGCAGAGAGGTAGCTGAGATCTCCTGCCATGCAGTCAAAAATGATTTTTCCCTGCTGCTTCCAAACAGACCGCAGCCCGGCATGAGCGTGAGGGACCAGGCTTGCGCCTGCCGACGCTGCATTTGTATTGCCTGGAGTCAGTGACTTTCCCCTTCTTGCCAGAGCATGGCTGTTCTGTGTGCTGGCTCCAGTTATGCATTGATTGTATATTTCAAACAGCATGAGGGGGTCTCTTCCTGCCTGGCAGCCTGCTGGGTGCCAGCCTTGGCAGCATCTCCCAAAGCAGGCCGTCCGTCTCCACACAGCTTCGAACACCTTTCTGGTTTGGGTTGTATTTTGACAGTTGCTAGGTAGGAGGAGTCAGAGTCCAGCTGTGCAGTCTAAGGTATTTTTCCCAACCCTCTAAAGAGAGATAAGTGAACTAAAACTGTAATCAGAGTTTTTTAAATGTTGAAGTCATCCCAACTATTTAGGACCCACATCATGAAGCAGCATGATGGATTCTGACTGAAGCACAAGTATGCTTAATGAGGTTTAAGTCAGGTGACAGTGCATCTGGCTGGGAGCAGGCAGGTGGGTGGGCAGGGAGGTTGGGGCTTGTCATCCACTCTATTCTGACCTGAGGAGCCAGGGCAAGAGACTGGGATGTCAGGGAAAAAAAAGTGGAAGAAAATGTGGAAATCCAGCTTACCTGGTGAAAGGGAATCCTAGGCTTGGAAAGAGGTTTTTGTGTAAGGAAAAATAAAGATGACTTTCCTTCTGGGTCCTCACCCTGAGAGCTTTGCCTGTGTTCCTGCAGATGGGAGGGGGCAGAGATGCATTTGATGTAAGTGTGGACAGAGCTGTGTTAGGGAGCCTTACGTAAAGGATGGCAGTGAGTGCCCATGGTGAGCCAGTAAGACAGCATCTGACAACACAGAGAATGCTGGGAAAGTGACCCCAGGTGGGTCCTGCAGAAGGGTGAAGACAGACTGGACAGGGTGCATGCATGCATGCGTGTGTGGTTCAGAGACACATAAGGTCTCGCCTTTTCCTGAGCCAGAGGGTGGCCAGATCAGCTGGGGGCTACCTGGAGCTTGGTTGGGTGTTGGCATCTGCACTAGAACTTTACCAGGACACACTCATGGGAGTGAGAAGAGAAGGATAAAGAGAGGAGGTAAGGAGGAGAGCCCTGAGGAAGTAGTGCAGAGCATTCTCCCCAAAACCTGAAATGCAGTTCAGAGGTGAGCAGGCTGCTGATCCCCATGCCCTTCACAGGAACGATTTCAGTGGCTCAGGTTTGGGTGTGGCTTAGCAAGTCGGTGCTCACACCTTAGTGTTGGGGTGTGGAAGCTGGTGAGTTCTTCCTGAGGCCACAGCTGCAGAGCATGACTCCACTCCTCGGCCTTTTGCTCCCCCGGGCTTGGTGGCATCAGGCTGGGGAGGAGCAGGTGTGCAGAACTCTGGGCATGATGTCGTTTAAAGATGTCATCCAAATAATAATAGAAAGGAAAACAGGCATTGGGGGAGATTTCTTAGTCTTTGCCTTGAATTTTGAAGGCGCACTTATCAAGGTATATGATCAAACTGGTTGATGAGCAATAATGGAAATGAAAAACACATAAGCATTGCCTTTTTTTCTGACTGCAAAAATAGTGCAAACTCAGACAAGACATCTGGAGAGCTGCAAAGGCACGGGTGGGCTTTCCAAGTCCTCTTGGTTCTTCAGTGCTGGAGGTGGGCACAGGAAGATAGAAGAATCGTGGAGGGAACCAGATGGCTGAAGGGACCTGAGAGGTCTGGACACGCCCCATCAGCAAGCACAGGGCTGACTTCCAGTCAGGAAGGCTGGAGCGGAGGCCTGTACCTGGCCTGAGGCTGCCTGGGGTGCTCATTAGAGTGAGATTAGATGGTCACAGGAGGGCAGGGTCAGGTGGCTGTGTGCTGCAGCTTGCGCTCTGGCTGTGTTGCCCACTGCAGAAGCCGTGTCTGACATCGCCTGATGTTGTAGTGCATGATAAGAGCACACACGCATGCACACACATCCATATATGGACACACACTCATGCACACATACACATGCAAAGGCCCTCACGCATGGACTCACACATGCCTACATGCACATCGGCAGCAGCCGGGAAGCCAGCTCAGGTACTTGCATGAATGATGCCACCTTCCTGAGGTCTGACAGTCTGGATTTTCTCCAGGATCCTCCCTGGGTCTGACTCTGCTCTGCAGCACTGATCTCATTCTGTCCCTCTTGGCCTCATTCCATTCCTCCTTGCCCCAAGGCAATGAAACCATGCTCCGCTCTGACAGTGAGCTAAGAGTCTTTCCAAACACACAGACTCAAGGAATGCAGGGAAGCTGGACATGGCGGCACAGGCCTGTAGTCCTAGTGCTCTGGGAGGCCGATGCAGGAGAACTGCAGGTTCAGGCCCAGCCTGGGCTACTCAGTGACAGCCTGACTCTGCCTAAAAAAAAAAAAAAAAAAAAAAAAAAATGGCTGGGGATGTAGTTCTGTGTGAGGGCTGGGCTTAATCTCCAGTACTAGACAGACAACACAGGGATCCTTTTAGAAGGTGTGACTCTTCCTCAGGAATCTCAGATACAAGGCTGCCAGAAGTGCCTTACCAAGCAGGTGCGCGTTTGTGTGGTTGCAGGAGGCGCATAGAGGGGGAGGATGTCAGCGGGGAGCACAGTGCTTAGCAGGTGCAGTGAGAAGAGTCGGGGCTGCGCAGTGTGTAATGCTAAGGTGGCTTTGTGAAGGGAGCAGCTGAGAGCGGCGCGCATGCCAGGACCACCGCTCTCTGGCCCTTTGCTGTTCTCCTGACTGCTTGAGGCCGGGCAGCACCATCTACTCAGGAACTGCAGCTCCCTGTTCCTCTGAGCGGCAGTGTGCTGGGAACTCGGGGCTGGCGGGAAGTGTTCTTTCTTTGTGTTAAGGGCCTGGGCCTGGGTCCTGCTGTGCTAGGTGAGGGCTCCGCCTTTGACCAGAACCCCCCCCCCCAAAAAAAAAAAAAAAGTTACTGTAGCCTGAATACATTTGAGGCTCAGTAGCTGCAGCAGCATGACCTGGACTCCTCCTAAATGACTGGAAACAGCAGCTGCTGGGCCCCAAGGCTGCTGTGGTTCTCCTCTCCAGGGGAATTTCCTGGCCAAGGAGGAGACAGAAAGCCAGCTGCTCACACCTGCATAAACACCACCAGAAGGGCTGTGTCCCGCTTGCTCTAGGAAGAGGCCTGCTTGTCTCGTTGCAGGAAGCCCGTGTGTTCTTCCCAGCTCTCACTTCTCACCCTCTTCAGTCGATCATCAGGAAACGCTGCATGTGCGGTGAAGACCCTGCTCTCTTGCTACTCTAGTTTTTTGGCAGTTAGTTCACATGTCCCCAGCGAACTAGCATAGAGGGTAGAGGATATGGATTTTCCCTACCTGGCACCAGTGTGTGTAGAGGCACTGTTTATTTGTTTTGGGGTGCTGGGGATTAACCCCAAGACCTCATGCTTGCTGGCAGGTGGGAAGGCAAGCTTTGTTTTATTCTGGAAACTTGGGACTGAGATTTCTGTGTAGGAAGTGCACAGAAAAAAATAAGAGATTCACTCAGGTGTTTGGATAAAGCAGTGGCTGGCAACGGTCAAGCTGTGGCCACTGTAGAACCTGTGGGATTTTCTTGAGCAGTGACCGGAAGTGCTGGGTGTGTCTTGAGAGAGCCCAAAGTGGCTCAGGCCTGGAGACGCACAGGTGGTGCCTGCTGTCCACAGGGTGGTGGGTGCTGGATCTCTGCCCTTTGGGTGCTGTTCTGGGAAACAGCTCCAGTGACGATAGGACTGGTTTGGGGATACTGAGACCTGGGCACGGGTGATAGGGGAGAGCAGAGGCAGGAGATGGGCATGTGGACACAGGCGACTGGGTGCTAGGGAGGACAGTAGCCCCCCAGAAGCAGGCCCGGGGCAGTGGCTTTGGACAAGGAGCCAGGGCCTTTCAGCCATGTAAGCAGAAGGGAGAAGGGCACCTGCTTGCTCCCTGGATCTCACTGCAGGCCCTGGAGGTTACACATTAGCGTGAGTCTGTAGGAGCCAGCTTTGGCCTGGTAGCACAGGGGACTGGAGTGGCATGCAGGGACTCCTCACCTCACGCATGGACAGGACCCAGGCTTTGCTCTGCTGCGTATCTGAGAGCTGCAGCGATGCAGGGAATAGATTCATGGCAGGTGCTGGCTGTGTTGCAATGCAGAGAAGTGCACCGGTTGCAGAAGTGACAGACCTAAGGGTGTGGGCCGAGGGCTGAGCGTCCCCGGGGGCGAGCTGATTGCTATGCCCTGCCATGCGGTGTGGAGGGATGCAGGCACAGTGGGGGACTGTACCTCTTTTTTTTTCTTGTTTCAGAACTTTTGTTTGTTTATTTATTTAATTTTTATGGCCGGCTCAGCCTGCCCTGAGGGCAGGGCTGGTGCAGCAAGTGGTGCCGGGGATGGAACCACAGTCCCTGCAGCCGCCTAAGCTTCCTAAGCAGGTGCTTTAGACCACTGAGCCATCCTGCTGGGCCCGGACTGTACCTCTGAACCCCGGTCGACCAGACTTATCCTGGCACGGGACTGGGTGGCCTGTTGCCTTTCCGTTGTCATCTGATGATATACATGGGGTGTCACCACCTTGCAGCACTTGTTTTTTGTTGGCTGTGCCTTTAAAGCCCTTAGATCAGTACTTGTGTGGCGGTGATGAAACAGGAAGTCCTTAGGATGCTCTCTGCATTTGTTCCCCTGGGTTGTGGGGGGTGGGCGCGGTGAACTGTTCTTTAGAGTCTCCTTGCTTTCGGGCCCGCATGTGTCACACTGCTTCTTCTGTGGAACACTTTGTGCTGGCGGTGGCTGCCAGCATTCTGATGTGTCCAGGCTGCTGGCTGGCAGATGCTGGGCATGGTGACGAGGCTTCTAGGTGGGGAGGCTGCTGGGAGCCTGGGCTCAGGTCCCTTTTTTCAAGCTCTTGTTTTGGGGCTGAGGGTGACACCAGCTTCCTCTTCAAGGAAGCACAGCTAGGCTTGAACCCCTGGACAGCCCCTAGGGTGTGTGTGTGTGTGTTTCTGTTAATTATACTTAACATGAAATTGACAATTTTACTCTTGGCCGAGGGTAGCTCTGGGTGTGGTGTTTACCTCCTCTGGATCTTCCTGCTGTCACCACTGCCATCTCTAGCTGTCCGCATCTTCCCCTAGCACAGCTCCGTGCCCACACTCGTCGCTGCCCCACCCATCTGTCCCTGGCTGCCGCCACTCTCCTTCCTATCCCTGGCGCTCTGGCTGTGCATGTGCTCCCTACGCAGGGCACCATGCAGTGCTCCTTGGACCTCTGCTGTTGAATGTCACTCAGGTCAGCCATGTCTAGAGCAGGTGTCAGGCCTGGCCTCTGTCCTGAAGCTGTGCCACCCATCGTGTCCATCTGCCCTTGATGGTGGGCACTTGGTGGCTTCCATGTTGGGTACTCGGGGAGAATGGCTTTGTGGATAAGGAGGACAGATGGCTTCTGGAGTCCTTGCTTTAGGCCTGTTGGTGTAACCCTGAAGCAGAACTGCTGGGCCCTAGAGTCAGTCATTTGTGCTGGTCTTTCTGAGGAAGTATCCTGCCATGTTCTGGGGCAGTCTCCCCTCTCTCAGGTTCAGTTCCTCCCTTGTGCAGTGGGGGAGGGGTCCCCCTAATGCAAGGAGCTCTCAGGACAGAGGTGGTGCAGGTGGCCCTGCAGGGTTTTTCCCACATTGTGGAGGTGTAGCCACACAGCTGCAGTTTCGGCTCGCCTTGCTGTCCCTCACAGCAATGTCTGCCCCTCCCGCTCTTCTGGTGTGACTCCCAGCAGGGGGTCTCCTTGGCCTTATCCCATCTGCTCACCTGTGGGTCTAGAGAAATGCAGACACAGCATTTTGTTTACTAATCCATGGAGTCTGAGGACTCCATAGCACCACAGGCCCAGGCCCACGGGCATAATGGCGCTGCTCAGTTCTCTCAGCATCATACAGGTTCTTAGGGTCGTGTCGGTTGCCTTGCTATTACTACAGCAATAGTTTTATGAATGTTACTTAGAAAAATCTATCAAAAGTTACATATGCATGAAATAGACTAGCTGGGAACTCCTGGCAAACAAACAACTTCCTTAAAAGATCCAGGAAGGGTGCCCCGGGCTACATGCTGTGGAGTGATCTGCCAGCATTCTAGCCAAGTCCTTTGCAAGGAGAGGGACAGCTGTGGTGTCGCTGAACACAGAGGATTGACTGGAAATTGTGAAAGCCTGGCTTCGCCTGGGCTCTTCGGGTAGGCATCCTTGGATAAGCGCTCGAAGGGGCTAGACATAAACGGACAGGGCCGGAGGAGGCCGTAAGTGCCAGGAGGGAGGCAAGCAATGCGAGAGCGGAGTGCGTTGACCGTGGCGAACTTGCCCATGAGGACGCTGGCCTGTGGTGCAGGATCCTAAAGCAGGGAGGGAGGCGGGTCTTAGCAGGCGGCATTGTCTCGTCATCGCTCCTGCATCCCATGGAGTCCCCGCAAGGCCACGTGAGCGAATGGATCTATTGGGGCTCCTGAAGCAGGGGTTGTAGATTACGAGGTAAATGTGGAAATGGACCCTCCAGGCTTGGAAACAGCATTTCAGAGAGCATGCACTGTAGATGAGGGGACTGAGCTTAAATCCTGACTCTCTTATTTTTGAATTCTTTAGCCCACATTTACAGTCCATAACCATCACATTCATGTTAGGGGTGGGTGCATGCACAAAACACATCTTCTTGTTACGACCTCTTCTCCTGTGCCCCTCTGTCGCTCAGTCCCGGTTATGGTTTGAATCTAGTTGTACCCCAGAGCCTCATGTAAATCAAGGAGCTGTCAAGCAAGAGGCTTGAGGGGTGGGGCCTGAGGACCAGGGCGGGGCTTGAGTGGCGGGGCCAGCGAGGTGCCAAACTGTTAAACTGACAGCATGTGCCTCCTGCACCTCTGTCTGATGGCCTCTCTTGGAGGTATGGAGCAGATCATCCTGGACAAGCCAGCGCCCCAGTCTCTCCTCTATACCCTATGGGGGGGGGGATTTGAAACCTCTAGTAACTGTGGGCTAAATAAACCTTTTTTCCCCTAAGCTTGCATGTCAGGTATTTGTCCCAGCAATGACAGAAGAGTAACTAAGACAGTCTGATAATCCTGACTCTTCCTTCAGTGGTCACATGGCCTGGGACACATGACAGCCACTCTGGCTGTAGTTTCTCTGTGAAGTGGGGCTGAGGTGCAGCTTGGTTATTGGTGCTTGTGGGGAGGCTCAGCCCTGAACTCCTGCCGCCCTCTGCCTGTGCTCAGCCTGCCGTCTCTTCCTGCTATGACGTCGCCTGTCTCACACTGTCTTCTGTGTGGGGGAGGCAGTCCTGGAATGGCTGTGGATATTTTGAGCTTTCGCATTGTATGTGGACTTCCTTCGTTTGTGTAATTCTGCATTATGTGCACTTTTCCTTAAGAGAGCTCCATGCATCGCACGCTCTGTGCCTCACAACCTCTGGATTTGCCACTGTTTAAGGTTCTTGGGGCCAGGGAGGTAGCTCTGTGGCACAAGTGCCTGCCTGGCAAGTGCAAGGTCGTGAGTTTGAACCCTGGTCCCACAAAAAAAAAAAAAAAGAAAAAGATTCTTACCAAGTGAAGCACCATGGTCATCATTTATTGCCAAGTGTCAACCCAAAGTTGGAGGGTTCCTAACAATGATGATGGAAGCTGTTTTCTTTGCTTATGATGCAGGCATGGTTGGGTGCCCACTACCCCTGGGTGGCACGGGCAGCCCTCAGGGTCTGCACTTACCTCTCCTTCACCAGTGTGACTGGGTCCCTGTCTTTGGGCACCCAGGGCCCTCTGTGGTGGGCAGGCAAAGGGATCATGTAACAGTGTCCCGGGCAGAGAAAGTGCCAGCGCATGAGTCCTGAGAGCCACAAGCGCTGCTGTGTGTTGCCCAAGCAGGCCTCAGGCCAGCCTGACTTCAGGGTGGAGAGGTGGGCTCTGTGTGCTGGCGGAATGGGCTGTGAGGAGGCCTGGCTGTTTACAACCTGCCCTGCACTCCAGGTGGGACACAGGTGACCCTGGCAGGCTGGCTTCCTCCTTTTTCTACCTTGCCTTCTAATCGGTGGAGGTTAGATAGGTGACGGTGGAAGACAGGCTTCCGTGGAAGGAGAGGAAAACTGCTGTAAAAGGCTTCTGCAGATGAGCCTGACCTGTGTTCTGTAAATTCTTAGTCTTGTTTAAATTAGATTTAATTTGTAGCTCACTGATGCATTTTTAAAAATGCTTAACATCTTATGCTATTTTATGTATTTAGTACAGGGTCTACAGACAGGGTCTCCCAACATAGATCAGACTCATAGTAATTCTGTTTCCAGCCTCCCAAATGCTGAGGTTACAGTTGCATGCCACCATGCCCAGTCTGTCACCCTCTCAATGTGCCCTGGGGGTGGAGCTGGCATGGCATGCTGGGAGTCAAGCCCCAACTGCTATACTCTGTGCAAGCAGGTGCTTTAGTCCACTGAGATACCTGGGTGGCCCAGCATTTTATGCTATTTTAATAAAAAGTTTTACATGAGGCATTAAAATACAAACCTTTACATGGTTCCATCCTGAAGAATTTGCTGAAGAATGCTTACTACTGGGATGAAAGTGAGCTAGTTCAAAGTACAGAAAAAGAGACGTTTTGTTAATGGTTTATAAATGAAGGCTCACAGTGTTCTTAGTTTAATGGAGTCTACATGGCATAATGACTACCCAATAAGCAAGTATGCAGGTTGTTCCCCTTTAAGTGCTAATTATTTGTCCACTAATTGAGCAATTAAATTAATAGGCCTAAAGACAGGTAAGTTTCCTACAGCAGTGGCAGCTGTAACTTTTAAAGTCTGTTCCCAGGTCTGAGAGCCAACCAGCCGTCCAGGAGACGCTGGGCCATACCCATCAGCAGCACAGCATTTGGAGCTGTTTCGCAGCTCTTTCTTCTACGTAGCTGACGATAACAGGTGTTTCCTTTGCGAATACTCACAGGACTGTTCAGTAAGAATGGTAAGCAAAAAGAGGCAGAGTAGGGAGGGAAGGAGGCCCAGCGGCCCGCTGTCTTGCTTTCTTTCTGCCACGGACGGCTCCAGGGAGTCATGGCTCTGGGTTGCGAAGGTCGGCTGGTGCAGAATGGGCAAGTGCCGGTTTGAGCCCTGGTGGGTCATGGGGACCCAGGCCTTTCTCTGGGGCTGGGGCCAGCTTCAGGCCCAGGAGGACCACGTGGCTGTCAGGCATAGGTGCAGTGCAAAAGGATGATTGCTGGGGAAAGTTCCTGACATCAGCTCTGATGCAGCCCCTTGATCTGGGCACAGCGATTGCGAGCGAACAGGAGAACGCATGCGCGGCTGCTTCTCGCAGGCATCCTCTGCAGCCCAGCGGGCCCATCTTCCTGCAGCTGGAGTTTGGGGAAGCGCGCCCTCCACAGGGTAGGGGCTCACAGGGCAGCCGGGGTGCTTCCCAGAGCTGCGGAGGTGTTCACATCATGCAGCACGTGACCGACCACCCGCATGTCTTGAGCGAGGGCCGAGCAGAGTATGTATAGGTACTTTTTCTATGGAGCCTTAGAGGTTTTTTGTTTGTTTGCTTTTGAGCATGGGTCTATGCTTTGTACTCCAGGCTCAAACTTACCATGTAGCCCAGGTTCACCTCCTGAACTTGTGGTGATCTTCCTGCTTTAGCCTTCCAAGTGCTGGGATTATAGGCATGCACCACAATGCCTAGCAGAGTTTTTATATAGTTACTTTGCTCTAAAATCTCTACTGAGCAAATATGATAAGAATTTGTACTCCAGTCCTTGCTCAGTACATTTGTTAAAATTGGCGTAGTGGCACACGCATGGAATCCCAGCAGTCTGGGGGGACCAGGGCAGGAGGGTTGCAAATTTAAGTCCAGCCTGAGTAGGTTAGCAAGAGTCTGTATGAAATCAAAACTAACAAGAGCTGGGAATGTAGCTCTTTGTAAAGGCCCTCACGTTAATCCTTACTACTGTCAAAACAAAAAACAAAATAAAATTTGTTAGTAATTATGTGCCTTTTGCACAATTATTTAGCAATAGTATTGTTCCTGTTTTACAGGAGATGTAGCATACAGTGACAAAGCTTAATGCTATTTATAAATGTAGTGTTAGATAAACAAGAGTTGGTGGTCTCTCCATTGGGGAATGTTATAAATTTGTATTTAAGAAAAGCCCTCAAACTCAATAGCCATATTTTTTATTGGCTGTGACAGTCTGTGATTGCTGGTCTAGTAAAGGCAGCTAAGTGTGACATGTCACTGCATGGTCCCGCATAGCTTGTGATGTGACCACTACCTAGACAAGTTTTGGACATAACGGGTATGTTACTTTTGGCACCAGAAAAAGTGTTCTAGTTGTCCTGCTTGCTGGTAAAATTCAGGCTGGTGGTGAGTTCGCTTCTGTCAGCAAGGCATACTTAAAGAGCTTAGAGCTGCGTATCCTCAGGGGCCGTAACAGCTCCTCTTACTGTCTCTGATAATTTGTTTGTACATAGCTGTGATGTTGCCAGTCACCAGTCACCAGTAACCATGCAGGACTCCAGAGGGTGATGGGGCGATTACGCTGTGGGGCTGGCAGGGCAGCTGGCCTTTCTACAAGCCACCCTACCTGGGTTGACTGAGTTTCCTGTAACTTCTCTGCAGGCATTCTGGGGACAAGCGAGGCACCACAGACTCTGTCCTCTGAGAGCTCATAACACCTTAGGCATGAGTGAGCACTGTGATGTGCCAGGCAAGGCCTGCTTTATCCTGTGTTCCTGGGAGAGCCCCTAGGAACGGGAAGAATTAACTTCTGACAGCTGCAGTGCTCAGGCAAAGTCCCTGCTATGTCTGAGACTGGCAGCTGCCCCGTGCTGGCCAGGGCACCCCAGAAAACTGGGCATTCCGGCCGAGCCAGTTTCATGGTATCACGGGGACAGTGTGTCTCCCTCCAGGTGACATTTCAGGTTAGAGTACGCAAGTGGCAGAACAACAAGGAGCAAAGGCTACAGATCTCATCTCTGTTTGTGTAGTTTTGTTGCGGTTTAGGACATTTTTGTTATTTAAAGCATGGATTCTCTTTGTTAAGTATAATTTCAGCACCCTGATGGTGACCCACTGTGTGTTCTGTGATGTTGAACTCAGGTCTCAATGGTGCATCTAACAGCCGTGGCGTCGGTGTGAGGAGCAGACAGCAACGGTGGCTGCCTTCTGTTCAGGGCCCAGCCCACCCTGCACCCACCTGCCATGAGCTGGCTGCTGTCCCTCATCTCTCAGAGTGGAAGAGGCCCCTGTTCTGCAGAATGACTCAGACCTCAGGCTCCTTTGGCGAGCTGAGACGATCAACAGAGCCTCCTCTGAGAATGAGGCAGCTGAGGGGGTCAGAGCATGGGGCCCCTGCAGGCCAGCGGTGGTCAGGAAGCTGAGGCTGTGGCCATGTGCAGTGCCGTGGCTGGGGGCCTCCTCAGCTGCTCCAGGGAGCTGGGGAGACTGCAGAAAATTGTGTGGACCTCGGAACCTCTGCTGCCCTTGACACTACAGGGCTCACACTGGATTTTAGAGTCCCTCTCCCAAGTGATGAAAAGCTAAACAAGACTTGCTTTAAAAAAAGAAAAGGAAACCTTACTTCCTGCTAAGGATTTGAAAAATATCGGCAGGGAAGAGGGTAATAAAAAGGGTGAAGACATGTCGTGTGCATGACCCATCTCCCCAGGTGGCTGTGACCATTCTGTGCCCCAAGTGTGGACCAGTACAAATAAGACCCAGAGGAATCCTCTGCGTAGAGGCGCCCCTTGTGTTGCATGCACTTGCTAGGATTTCTTCCACTTTCTATTCCTTTTTCTGCAGCTATAGATACTTAAGGACTGCTGAACACAATGAAATCACGTACCCGGTGTTCAAGTCGGAGTTGCGGTTACGTGTCCTGACCCTGCTCTGGTCACCCTCCTGGGTCGTTCTCCTCCTCTTACACTTGAGTTTTGCAGAGAATTATGGCATGGAGATGCTGTGACTTGATGGCTCTCCCGCTTCCTTTTCTGTGGTGCAGACAGAGTGTCCCCTCTGGGCTGTGCCGGAGCAGGTGTGCTCCTCATGCAGGGCGAGCTCCCCAGCGCGGCTGTGCCTGCCGGGCCCCCTCCCCAAACTGTCCTGAGGCCCTCTCCCTGCAGCCTCCCCTCCACAGTGCTTGGGACTTTGAAAAGCTCAACTTCTGGGTGCTGAGAGAAGTAGATGATAGTTTGGATTTTTATTCACTTGGATTTTAGGGTTCAGTTTATCTACTTTCTTATGTTTATTGCCAATCTGTACTTTTTTCTGAGAATTGCTTACATGGAGGCATTGTACTTGAGAATAGGTTATTCTTTTTTTAAAAAAAATTTATTATTATTTTCTTGTTTCAGAACTTTTCTTCCTTCCTTCCTTCCTTCCTTCCTCCCTCTCTTTCTTTCTTTCTTTCTTTCTTTCTTTCTTTCTTTCTTTCTTTCTTTCTTTCTTTCTTTTTATGGCCAGCTCAGCCTGCCCTGAGGGCAGGGCTGGTGCAGCATGTGGTGCCAGGGATCAAAACTTGGTCCGTGCAGCTGCCTAAGCTTTCCTAAGCAGGAGCTTTAGACCACTGAGCCATCCTGCCAGGCCCGAGAATAGGTTATTCTTAACCTGTAATAATTTTTCTTTTAAGGAAGGGTCTACAGGGTGTTTAGGGTCTCACTACTAGTTCAGACGTGTAGTGATTCCCCTGTTTACAGCCTCCCAAGAGCTGGGATTAATGGCTTGTGCCACCATGCCCAGTCTCACATGTATTGCAGCATGCCCTGGGGGTGGGGCCGGTGATCTAATGCCCCCACCCTCCACCTATGTGTAGGCGCTTTAATCTGCTGAGCCATTTGGCCAATCCCTCTATAATAATTTTTAATGTATTAAGAAAAATAAGTTTTCTATCCTACCTGGGCAACTATTACTTCATTTAACATTTGCCTTTGATTTTAGGGCGTGTTTTAAAAATAAAAATTAAAAAAATTTCTATGTAGTCAAACTTATCAGTCTTTTCCTATATAATGAATCCTACCTTTACATGGATCTTGAAAAGTGCTTCAAAAAGTAATCAGAAAAATAACTATTTATAAACTTTTACTTTATGATCTTTCTATGTATCTTCTGAATCTATCTGGAATTTTCTTTGGAATGTAATAGGTGCTCATAGAAATTTATTCTCCTTCCTCAACGAATTCAGCATTTGTCACACTCATCATAGGTGTGGTGGGAGAGGGAGGGGCGACAGCTCCCGGTAGTGGTGGGGCAGCAAAGGCAGCAAGAGTGAGGAGGGAGGAGCAGCAGAGAGCCGGCCTCTTCCCTCCCTTGCATTGGAAGCAGGCTGCCTCCTCAGGGCGAGTGTAGCACTGGCACCCATAATCCCAGCCTTGGACCATGAGTCAGTCACGATCTCTGGATTCAGCTCTCCCCTCATGACTGATGAGGCTTGGGGGACATCTGGATACAAACCGTGGTTATGTCTCTTAGCACTTTTCCCTCAGGCTGCTTCTTTCTGCTGGCCCAACATGGCCAGGGCCCTTTTCCCTGCCCTCAGAAGCTGCCCTGAAAGGCCTGTCTCTGGTGCAAGGTCACTCCTGGGGAATTAGGTCCCTTCCTGCAGCCTGTAGGGTCAGCTCCCTGTTGCTCAGTGATGTGGGCAGAGGCTGGGGTGTGCCCTGCCACAGTGGCCTGCAGTCCTCATCTTAGGTCTACTCTGGACAGCCTCAGCCCAGTACAGGCAGTGATGTACTGGCTCTGCAGGGTGCTCCTGGACACGCCGCCTAGGGATGCCACCACACCCTTGAGTGTCAGAGGCCCAGGCCTGGCAGGACCAAGAGTGACACTCAGGCCATGGAGGTGTTGCTGGCATCCTAGGGTGCATTGGAGTAGCCTCAGGAGAGAGCCCGGGCTGAGTCCAAAGGGAGGCTGAGGTCAGAATGGCTGGGCCTGGGAGGCGTGGACTTCTGCTGGGGCACTGGCAATCCTTGCCCATGCTCTTTGGCCTGAGAGTGGTGGCAGTGGCCTCATCTGATTGCGGCCCTGAGATGGCGAGGGCCTGTTGACTGTCAGGGCTCCATGGCGGTCTCTGTGCTGCCACCTCTGCTGTGTCCGTGGCTCTTTTGTGGATCTCCACTGTGTTCACAGCTGGCAGCACAGTGCAATACTACTTTCCCTCTCTGAGAAGTCCTTAGCCGAGTTAGCTCCTTATGGCTCACGTTTGGAACCTAGTGATTACAAGGCAGCGACATTAATGCCACTTGCGATCTGCTTCAAGTCTCAGTGGTTCAGTGAAGGTCTTGGGTCTACACGGTGTGAGCAGAGATTTTCCAACCTCACCTGCAGCTGCAGGCAGTTGGAACAGATGCCCCCTTGTGCCTCACTTCTTTGGCCATTTTGGTCAGCATCCGTCCTCCCCCTTCCCCTGCCTTGGGGCTCCAGCACTAGCCTATCCCCAGCCAGTGTCCCCTCGGCTCCTCACAAAAATGTCCCTGTGACTCTGGAGATACCTCACGGAAATGCTGAGGAAGACCTTGAGGGTTGCTGGATGCCCCAGGTTGCTGCCCTTAGCCTGGTGCCCTGCTTTGCCCACAGCCATGAGCACTTCAGTGACAGCCACCCCTGGATGCTGCGCGCTTTGTGCACCATGGACTTCTCCTTCAGGTGGAATACCAGAGGACGGCTGAACACAAGGGCGCCTTGTGATGGTTGCATTCTTTATTGAAAAGCCTGTAGTTCAGCGATTGAAGCTCCCTCTGGAGGTCCTATGAGACTTTCGTCTCAGGTCACAACTGTACTCTGCAGCCAGGCGTTGTGGCACACACCTGTAATCTCACCTCTCAGGAGGCTGAGGCAGGAGGATCCTAATGAGACCAAGACCATCATGGGCACAGCGCATTGCAGGCCAGCTTGGGCTACTCAGAAGGATCTTATCTCAAAACAAGAACAACAATAATGAAAACAAAAAGCCCTGTGTGCTCGGCCGACACTCTGCACATTGCTTCCAGCTGAACGAGCATTCCTGCATCGTCACAAGGTGTGCACTGGTGGGCAAGCTGCTCCCATTAGGTCCTGACCCTTCTTCCTCCCTGTGGCTGCCATTGTGGCAACCGAAGCAGCATGCGTGGTGGTGGCTGAGCTGGCCGAGTCACCTGTGGATCCCCCTATGTCTTGGGGTCCCTCTGCGGGGAGAGCCCCTCAGTGTTCTTTGTAGATTTTTACATGTGTCAGATCCTAACAAGTTTGGTTCAGTTAGCATTGCTTAAAAAGTTAGGACACTGGGGCCAGCAAGGTGGTTCAACGGTCTAAAGTGCCTGCTTAGGAAAGCTTAGGCAACCACAGGGACTGCAGTTCAATCCCTGGCACCACATGCTGAGCCAGCCCCACTCCCAGGGCAGGCTGAGCTGGCCATAATACAAAAAAAGAAAAAGAAAAATGTTAGGAGACTATGCCTGTAATGATGTTGTTAAGTGGAGCGAGAAAGTGAGTTTGGGTGAATTTGTCAGATTTAAAAATCTGACATGGGCTGTGCCAAAAGGAAGGCTTCCAGCCACCCTCTGGCCAGGTGCCTGGAGAACACCTGTGACATCCGAGATGCCAGCTAGACACAGACTTCCTCATGACTGTAGAGGGCAAGAGCCCACTGAGACCAGGAGAAAGGACCCCCCCCCCCAAGTTCCATCTTGTACCCCTGCCCTGGGTGGAGACACAGAAGCTGTGGTTATTTGGTTTGCATTCATGTGAGTACCTTTTGCCCATGTGCGTAGTGTCCAGGCTGGTTTGCGGCCTCAGCTGGTCCAGGCTGACTTGTGCAGCCAGACACTGGCCCTGCAGGTGTTGACAAGAAGGCCCTTTGAGGGAAGGACAGCCAGAACCCTCCGCAAGGTCACTGTGACACTGCTATAGCAGTGTGGGGAAGAGAGGGGACAGCCGGCTATGGAACGAGGGCTTCTGTGTGAGCCAATGCTGGGGCCAGCACCACGCATGGAAGCTTTGATGCTGTCCGGTGTTGGGTTCTAGTCTTCTCCCAGCCCTGAAATTGCGGACTTTCTCTGTTTGCATGAACCGAGGCCTCAGCCTGGAGCAGGAGGCACACATGGGGCTAAGCTACACGGGAGGCTGCTAGCACGGTTCGGGAACTGCATGGAAGAAAACCACGTTGTTTTCTGGCTTCTGCTCTGATTCAGGATAAAGATTAGGAGCACAGTTTTTTTCCTTGGTGTTACTAGAAATCACAAATAGTAGAAACTAAGCTTTACTGAACACAAAGGACAATAAGAATTCCAGTTAGGCTGGGAGGCCGAAGCACCCTGGGCCTTCTGGGCTTTCTCTGGAGCTACCTTGCTTTAGTATTTCTACTGAACGTTAGCTAAAGTGAAGTTTTACAACAGTTAGTTAGAATTGCCTTCTACCAGGAGTGGTCAGTGCAGGCTCGTGGGCATCTTCTGTTCTGGGGTGCTTACCCCCGGTATGGTCTGGTCACTGTGCCACTAGCTCTCAGCCCACACAGGTACACAAGTGGCCCTGGTCCTGCCCTGGTGCAGTTGTATACCACCTGTACAGCCTCACTCTGATTCCCTCCTCCGGCATAGGTCGGCAGCCTTGCAAGGCCTTTGTCCTCCGTTCCCTCCTCCAGTTCAGACCCACGGAGCCAGACACCAGGGGGCTGCGCCCAGAGGTGTGCACTGAAGTCCCTAAGAGAGTCTCTGATGAGCCTGAGGACCTCTGCTGGAGCCTGCGTGGGGGTGGACCCTTCTCATATATGGAGCCTGGTCGGTCCATGAAGACTTCAAATGTGCAAAGTGTGGGACGGGTGTCCTGACTGCAGCCCAAGCCTCCAAAGGCAGCCGCCTCAGCTCCCTGGAGCCTCTCGAAGATCCCGATCTTCTTTGGACTCTGCTCCTTGATATGGGGCCGCTGCAGGAGACAGAGCAGGGCTCTTGCTAGAGCAGATTCCTAGATGATGTGGGGCTTGCCGGGGAGGCCAGGCTGCCTTCTGCCCTCGTCTTTCCTTGTGATCTTCCTGACTCTCCTCAAGGAGCCTGTGCTTGACCGGTGGGTGGGGAGGTGGGAGGGCGAGTGAGAAGAGCCCATCTGTGCAGGAGCTGCCAGCTCTGGCCACGTTAGAGGCGAGAGGTGTTCTGGTTCTGGAGCTCAGTGCTAAGCAGAGAGGCTCCTTGGGTAGAAAGTGGAGGTGCACTGGAGTCCCTGGGCCCAAGCTCAGACTCTCAGAGCTAGCTGAGGGCGGAGGGCCCTGGCCGGCCATAGCACACTGAGGGGCCAGAGGTAGCCTGCCCTGTGCTGGGAGGCCCTGCTCCTCTGCACAGCTGAGCACATGTTTCCCTGGCAACTGGTCCCAGGGTGAGGGCCACTCGGCAGCTCCTAGAGAGGACCAAGGGCAGGGCAGGGCCCTTGGTGCTGCTGAGCCCAGAATCCTGGGGACACCGCCTGTGCCCACCCAGCACGGTGTGTTCCATTCTGCTGCAGCATAGTTGCTTAAGTTGGAGATTGATGCCCTCGGTTTCTGAGGGCAGAAGTGCGAAAGCAGGTGTGGGAGGGGCAGCTTGGGCCCCTTCTGGCGCTGGGTGCTGGGGCCCCTGGACTGTCTCTGCTGGCTGCTGACCTGTCTGTGCTCCATGTCCTCTTATTCTCTGAGGGGTGTTAGCCATCGGCCCCAGGGCCCGTACATGGCCACAGCATCGGGCCTGTGTAGAGACCCGTCTTGATCTGCTTACACTCCTGAGCTGGGGCACCTGCCTGTTGGAGGACGTGGTTCAGCCTGCTGCTGTTTTGGGTGAGACCCCTGCTTTGACCCAGCTGCCTGGTTCTTCTGGTCTATGGGCCCATGGATGGAACTTAGAGAAGTGCTGGGAAGGGCTTGCAGGAGCAAGCTACTGGGAGAGTTTCCTGTCACAGGATCCCAGCGTACAGGCTTCACTTGCTGTTCTCTGTACTCGGAGAGAGGCGATGGAACTGCCACTGTCCCAGCGAGTGGCAGCTGGCAGATTCCAACCCCAGCCTCACTGCAGTCTAGCTGCAAGGTGGACCTCACCGCCGCCATTACTGTCCAAAGGCATGGTGCCCTAGCCCTCCGTCCCGGTCTGGGCCCTAGCTGAGCTAATGGGCTCCTCCCCGAACACACTGGTTGGTTGGCTTGGCAACACCAGGGTGGCCCTTGGAGGTGCCTATCAGGGCACCCTGAGTCCCACCTATGCCCCTGTCCCACCTGTAAACTTGATGGTCAGCAGCCCCCCTGGTCTTCTCAGTGGCTGCCCAGGGTGCTTCAGGAGAGAGGCTGACAGCCCTGACCCAGTCCCTGGCACATGATCAGCCACCCCATTCCAGTCTGCAAGAACACGCCAATGTTTACATTGCAAAAGACATAAGAAGTGTCAGCGATGCCAGTGGCATCCTCCCTGGGCCTGGCCCGCATGGCTGCTCTGTTCATCAGGCCCTCCAGCCCGGTGCAAGTGGAGGAAACTCGGAATCCACGCAGCAGCCTGCAGCATCAGCCACCTGCCACGTTCATCCTGAGTCTCCCCAGTCTGGGCTAGGCAGGGTCTCCAGTGTCTGTCCACTGCCTCCTCTCCTGCTCACTGGTCCCCCTGGCCTCCTTGCTCACTTGGTACCTCCTTGAGCTGTTGTTAGACATCAGACAGAAGTGCAGCTGTGAGTTTTACCCGCACCACGACTGGCAGCTCTGCCGGGTGGCTCTGTGCCCTGCTGCAGAACCCTTTCCTGCCCAGCTCTGCCTCCTGGCTCCCTTCTGGAGTTGGGTTGGTGGTGACACACCTACTGCATGGAATGATTGGGATGCTTAGATGAGACTATCACAGGAAGCGTCCATGTCGGTTTTGGGATTAGTTTTTATAATGGCGTTTTTAAATTGTTGCTGTTTTTGTCCGTAGTGCTTTCCATATTGCTTTGTTTAAAATGCCTGTAAGACAGACTTAAGTAAAGGACATCTCAGAATAGGGAAGTCAGGGGCTTCTGAATGACAGGCTGAGTGCAGTATTTGCACTGCCACTTTTGCCGGTTCCTCAGGCGCATCCAGGGCATCTCTCGCCTGCCTTGCTTAGTCCTCATGGCATGGGAAGAGCAATTACTGTCACTCTGTCCTGAGGGTAAAGCAGGCACAAAACGCATTCAGACCTCATCAGAGTGCCCAGTGGTGACTCAGTCTGGACAGCCCCCTGCTGTGTTATGGATGTTTAGATAAATTTAAAGTTCCAGTGAAGCCAAGTCCCACATGCAGCTTAATGCCAGAGCAAGCGACCTTGTAGGGCAGATGTTTGGGCTTTCAGAACCTGATCTCGTTTGTAAACACAGGGCAGGCCCACTGAGCTTTCGGGTATGAGGCCGCGTTGTAGGATAACTGCTCCTGCACCTGAGGGAGAAGCTGCATGCATCTGCTGGCGGGTGTACCCTGGCCTCTCTGGTCACATCCATCGAGGTGGTCCTCTAAAATATCTTACAGTCACCACAAGTAGCATGCAGATCATGCTTTAAACTCTCTTTTTGATGGTGAAATGTCTTGGAAAATAAATGAAAATTCAGGTGAGAGAAAGCAGAGCGTGAATGATGAAGCAAAAGAAGATGCATGGGGCCGCTGTTGATTCACAGATGTGAAAGTGGATTACACCATTGGAAACAAAACGCACAGTGGAGAGCAGTGGCCCAGCTCACGTGGCTACTGTGGAATATGTCCTTTGAAAGTGACTCTCTCATACTTTGTTACTTTTCTGTGCTACCTTGGTATTCACAACAACTCAATGACAGAAAGAAAAAAAAGCACTTATAAGTGGTTCAGAATAAAAAGGCATGCATGCTACGGTTAAAATACGGTGGCCATGTAGATTAAATTTATTGTAGTAAAGCACACATTGCCATTAATATCTTTCAAATGCCTTGTAGATTAAATTTATTGTAGATTAAATTTATGGCCATGTAGATTAAATTTATTGTAGTAAAGCACACATTGTCATTAATATCTTTCAAATGCCTCTCCTCACTTGGGTGCCCTGATCCCATCATTCTTGCCACTTTTCTGAAGCAGCTCTGGAGTCCTCTTTCCTAAACATCTTCAGTTGTGCTGTCATGGCTACCCAGATGTCCTAAAGCAAATCATAACATTGACCTTTGGTGGTCATTTGACATTGGTGATGAGCCAGCGTAGCACAGCGCTGGGTCCCCAGCTCTGGTGAGTGAGCTCGATGAAGGTGCCCTTCCGTGTTCTCATGGGTGTGCCTTTCCATGGGCCCCAGCCTTCACTACGTTTTTGATCACACCATGGAGCCACTCAGGTAAGATGTCCCCAACTGCCTCAGAAAGTGGCCACAAGAGTGGGGTGCATGGAGTGTGCTGCAGGGAGGGGCGTACCTGAGGGGCCTCTGTGGCAATGGACATTAGACTGTGATACCTTTTATTCTACTTCGTTCTTACTGTTTTGTAATGTATTTTAAAAATTTAAGAATTTCCTGTATATTTCTATCGCATCTGGTGCACCAGAGCACGTGAAGTGCCACTCATTCTCAGCCAGTGTGGTCAGCTAGTGACCTGTCCAGGCTGGGCTGGTTTAGCAGTGTTTGCAGTTTTACAATATGAACAATTACCTAAATATATATACAAACAAGAAGAAAACTGTAGGTGGGTACTGCCCTAACATTTCCTAGGAGGTTAGAAAAGTGAAGTCGCAGTGCTTTATAGGGGAGTTCTTTTTTTTTTTTTAAGGAAAGACGATGCAGAATTTTAGAACAAGGTGATAGAAAATGAACAATATCATGGTTGTTATATTGCATATTGTTATCTTGAAAGTGGTTCAGATTACCAGATACAGGCATGCAAAATTGATCAAATAATTAGACATTAACTGTTGCTTTCAATAAACCAATAGAAATTAGTAGTACAAGTATCTTAGCTAGCCTGTATGTGTGTGTGTGTGTATGTGTATGTGTGTATGTGTGTGTATATGTGTGTGTGTTTCTTCCCTTCTTTCTCTTTTCCTTTCTCCATCCTCATTACTTTTTCCTTTTGAGCAGTTTCTTTCCCTTTCACAATGTCTATTGTACCTTTTGGATTTTATTTGCTGTCTCGGATTCTTAAACTCGTTAGCCACCTTCTGAAAAACTGCTTTACTTTAGCACTTGCTGCACACGACTTGCAGGGGCCAGGAAGGCCTGACATGTGGGAGCTCTTGAATAAGAGCCTGTGGATAGGCCTCAGGGGCACCCCAGGCCCCGAGATCCATGCACACTATGTGGTCAAGCAGTTTTTCAGGAGAAGGTGGGTGCTCCACTTTTATGAGGTTCTCACAAGAGTTAGGAACAGCTGCTTAAATCAGATGACCCTGGTCCCATAAGTCGGAGATAGTGGGCAAATAGTTGGCAGTCTAACAAGCCTGTGAAATATGTCCATGTTTATCATAACAAAGATAAAAGCGGCTTACATTTCTGGGAATGCAATAAAATGGTATCTATGTTTTTACAGTGTTTGCATAGTGTACTTTATTCTTTTGGTTGAGATACAAAACTTGTGTTTTCCTCTGTGCTGTTCGCTGCAGATGGACAGTGAGCTGTAACATTCCTCACTGTCAGAGCTGTGTGCAAATCCCAGCGAGCCTTTCTGTTTATTCTCCTCTGGTTCCCACACTTGGCTTGGGCCGAGTTGCAGGCTGAGTCATGCACGGGACAGGGCTGGCCTGGGAGCTCTGGGCGCCGTACTTGTCCCAGGGAGCAGGCCTGCTGGGCTTTGCAGGGGTTATTTCAAATCCTGTAGAAGTATTTTCAACTAATCCATTTGCTTTTTGTGAAGAGCACAAGCAACCGTGATTTGGGTCAGCCTGTGTTTTGGGATATAAATATGTTTGAAGTGGATTTCCATTTTGTGGTGTACACAAGCCAGATGGATCTCCATTCAGGAACAGAAGTGCTCCAAACTGTATTTGTGATGCCCTGTGCATGTGCTTGTGTGTGTGTGCCTGTGTGCATAGGGGTCACTGGGAAAGCGTGGTGGGAAGATCAGATGGGGCTCAGACAGCTTCCTTCTCCTCGGCTGCATGCTCACGATGCTCTCCCTGACTGTGCCTTGCCGCTGGGCCTGGGTGTATGGAAAGGCTAGGAGAGGTTTGGCTCTTTTCTTTCTCTGTAGTTCTCCTGGGAGCTCCCACTGGCAGCCAGCTGGCTGAATCCTACCCGCAGACATGTTCTATTTGGCCCACGGAGTACTTTCAAAATGTTTGTGCCAACATTTTAATAGGAAAATTTCACATCGTAGTCTGCAGCTCTGGCCTGTCTTGAGAAACCAGAAGACACGGGTACAGCTCTCTGGAGCCCAGGACAGTGGCGTGTCCCTGTGTTGTGGCTCCCCTCTGGATGGGGCACTTTTTCCAGTGTCACCATGAAGGCTTGCCCTCCTGGTGCCCTGGCAGTTATTCACCCCTGTGGTTTCTGGTGGCATCTGACTCGAGACTGCTCTGAAGCCACCATTAGATGGCCTTTAGTCTTTCAATTAATAACCAGGTTTTGTATAAAGGCTGTCTTATTCCCTAGGCCTCTGGCCATCAAATCTAGTAACTCTCAGATTCCCAGGGTTTGGAATCCCAGCTGGGTCTGGCTGTGGGGGACTGGCCGTGAGTCCAGTGAGGAGAAGGCCCATGCCTAGAGGCTTACTTGTCCTCGGGAGCCTCCAGTCTGTGTTGCTGCTGTCTGCCAGAGCCGGTCTGAAGCTAAGACTCTAGGGATACTGCCTAGAATGGTGCTGCTGCTTGTACACTTGGATGCTGAAGTACAGCTGTCTTTGGCCATAAGAAAAATAGTTCTTTGGATTAAAGGACATGATGCATGTAGATCGCTGGAACACTTGACTTGGATTTCTTTATGCTTTGACACACAGTGAACCCTTTCTTTCTTTCTTTCTTTCCTTTCTTTCTATAATAAATAAATAAATATTTTGAGACAGGGTCTCTGTTCAATTCAGGCTGGCCTTAGACTCACCATGTAGCCCAAGTTGGCCTTGAACTTACAGCTATCTTCCTGCCTCAGCCTCCCTACTGCCAGGATCTCAGGTGTGTAACACCATGCCCCTTAGTGGACCACATCTTAATTTAGTAATTTTGGGTTGTCTCTCTAATTCATGAATCTGAGAAATTCTAATGCTTAAATGCTCAGTCAGATTGCTGGGCCAGAGGGCTGTGAGGGTATAGACAACTTTCTACCCATGTTCCCAGCCCTGTCTGGGGGAGATGGAAGCTCTCCTAGATCACAATTGGAAGGTCAGTGCTGTGTAAAGATCTGTAGGTCAGCCGCAGGCTGCCTGGACAGCAGTGGGCCCCCAAATCGCCACAGAGCTGGAGGTTCTTGTCACCTACTATCTCCACTGTACCGTTCTATGTTTTGTGTGTTTAGATGCCCAGGTTCTGGGCACTGCATTACAGCTGCCCATGGCGGCCTTCACTGGAGCACAGGTCTGCAGCTTGCCATGCTAGGTGCTGGTCAGTACACTCGGACTTCTGCAGGATGAGCCTGCCTGGTGGTGGCTTCTCAGCGAGAGCCCTCTGCTCAGCAGGGGACAGCTGTGCCCAGCCTCCTGCAGGGCTGGCCTTTATCTTGCAACCCAGATCTGTGCAATCCGTTTTCAGTCCCACCCGATTCTGCAGTTTAATTAGGAGCTAGAAGCTGAACCATGAGCGGCTTCGCAGTGTGAAGGTGATTAGTGCTTAACCTTTAAAGGAAAAGAGTAAAATTCCCCCAGCGTGCTGACTTGGAGCATTTGTATTTCTTTCAAAACAATTTAGCTTTCACACACTGCTGGACTAGCAATGAGAGAATTTGCAGAAAAGCTCAGGGGTTTGAACAGGGATTTAAACTGAATAAATGCTTGGAGTGAGGCGAAGAGTTACTGCCCAGCCTTATGAATCATAGCTCCACGAAATTGCGAATGCCCAAATCAATAGCACTTTTTATTTTATGAGTCATTTTTGGCCTTGCTTCTTTATGAATAGAGAGGTAATCTAATCATTATGACATTAAGCATCTTTTTTTGGTTTTGTTTTGTATTCTCACAGAGGCGGCCAAAGGACCTTGAATAAACTACAACTGGCTGAGTTTCTCCCAAGAGTGAGATTTTTGGAAATATATTGAAATGCTGTTAAGTACAGATTTTATATTTCTATACTTTTTTCCCCAACAAGTCCAGAAAAGACACCTATTTTTATGTGGGAAGCATGAGTGAGATATGCATTAAGAGGATTGATTTTTATCACTGAATTACAAGTAATTTTATTGTTTTGCTTGCTTTCAGATATTCTAATGTACAATAGAAAACACAAGGGAAAATGAGTTCCTTTCCTAGTTCATAAGGGGAAAAGCTATTGACTCCAAAAGAACTAAAAAAAAAAAAGATTACTCTTAAGGTTTTATCCAGCACATTTAGAGTTTAGGGTGAAAAACATTTATGCATAGGAGATGAACAGAACATTTGTAGGTTTTGGGTTTTCAAAGAGCTGAGATCTGAAAAGCCAATTGGATAGCTCCATTACGGAGAAAATCTGACTACTATGCTTTAAAGGAATTGGACAAAAATGTTATGACAGCATTGTTTACATTGTTGAAATGTGTAAGGTTGCAGGTACCCCAAGTGTCTATTGGCCACAGAGTGGATGAGGGGAATACAGTACAGAAACAAAAGGCAACAAGCGGTGGCCATTGACAGCAACTCGGAGGAGTTTCAGGTGTGTGCAGACAGAGCCTGCCAGGGCTCCGTGAAAGAAGCAGGCTGGATCCCAGCCAACCCAGTGCCCCAGGGCACCAAGACTGCAGGGGGATCATCCATGACACCAGCCCACCGAGTCTCAGCTGCCACCTAGAGCATGCACCCAAGCAAAGTGCAGACCGTGGCCACTCTGGCAGTGGCTGCAATACTAATAGCTTGGCCTCAGAATAAGCTGAGTGTTTATTCCCAGCTGTCATTTTTATTTGAATGTTTGTGGGATAAAATGGTTTTTCTATCACAAAAAGTGTAGATGTATTAAAAGTGAGGTCCTGTTGATACACCTGCAGGTGCCAGGGGAAATGAACTCAGTTTCTGAAACATTCGGTGGGATTTGATGGAGAAGGTTGAGAAGGTCTGCTTGCAGCTCCTAGTGCTCGAATGCACATTTGCCTCTCAGGAGAGAGCTCTTGGACCTACTGGATGCACATTTTGAGGAATTGTACCTTGTGGATTGAACTGGAAGTTGTGGGTGCTGGATAAGAGAAAGCCTTGTGAAAGGTCGCTGCTAGCCCCCGACCTCAGTATTCTAGGTGTATACCCCCCTTAGATTGCAAATGCTTTGAAAGGACTTTATTTTGTCTACTGGGTTACACACATCAACAGGTTTTAAATATAAGCACGCAGAGTGTTAAGCTTTCAAATAACAGTAACTGTAAAAACTACTTAAATGTAACTTCTTCTTTTTCCACTTGAGACTCCTGAATCCTCAGCTTCCATTCCTAAGAGGGAATTTGTTGGGGTTCTTTCCAGAAATATTTTATTATCATACCCAAGCCCTCAGAGTGTCCTTTTTTCATATACAAAAGGGAACACACTGACGTACTATTTTGCTTGTCTCTTTGTTCAAGGGGTAGTGTTGTACATCGGAGTGCAGGGTTTTATTGTACAAGGCCCCAAATGTTTATTACTTCTGGGAGGTGGGTATCTGGATCATCATCAGGACTTTCTGTAACAGCTCATGACATCACTTGATTCTTTGCCCTAACCAACAAGCAAGCAGATAAGTCCTGAGGAGTGACACTACTGTGGCAAAAGCTACATGTTTCAGTTCTGTGAAATACTGTAAAATTGCCAGAGGGACAGGAGGCCACAAGGTGAAGCCCCCTCAGTGACTTGGTGAGACCCCGTTTCAACTTTTCTGGAAGTTATGAATTTCCATGAAATTCTGAAGATTATGAATTTCCATATTTTTTTTCCTTGGCACTGGGGATTGAATCCATGACCTTTACACTGAACTATAGTCCTCCAGTGCTTTAAAAATTATTATTGTTTTTATTTAATTTGAGACAGGGTTTCAGCCATTACTTTTCTCATAATTTTTGATGTGTTCTCAATTGGGGAATGCAAATTTCTTTCTAATTGTGGGACTGAAAAAAAAAGGGGCGGTTTAATAAAGCTAACGATGATACTAATGTTAAGAGGTAAAATATTTATATCCTTTTGCTTGTGTGTAATTTCAGAGGAAAAGTTTCTTAAAATGCAGTTCTTTTATTTTACAGTTCGGGTGACTTATAAGTTCAGTTTTGTGTATGCATGGAGAGAATGTAGGACTTGAGTCTCCAGAAACTTCAGTCTGGAAAGAACCTAGACATCATCTATTCCAGATGCATTTTTACAACTGAGGAAAGAAGAGATTCTGAGAAGCTGAGGAACTAGCAAGGCCGCGAGGTCACTGCAGGACAGAAGGGCGGGTTCTGCCTCCTGTCTGCCCACTTGGGCCCTTCCTCGGCTTATGACATTTGGGTGTGCAGCGTGTGGCTCTGTGTACCTCCTAAGCTTGTGAGCCTGGTGGCAATTGGTCGCGGCCACATTTTGTTCAAGAAGAGAGGTGGTTTTGGGTTAGGTTTAAAAAACTGGATTATGAAGCTGCTGTAGTTCGGTGCCCACTGAATTTTAAGAGTCTAGTAAGAAAGTTCTTTTTCCTTACATACTTCAGGCTTTCATGTAGTAAAGACATTTTAGGAGAACCCAAGTAGAAAATACGTTCAAGTTATTAAGGCATGGCAATACATATTTTTTCTCATGGTATTATTCAAACATCATATGTAGTTAAAGCATTCAAACTTGACCCAGACCAGAATAAAATTGTAACAATGACTAGCAAAATTATTTATTTTTCCTGTACAAATCTTGGTTTTGTTTTTTATATTGAATATTGACATTAGTAAAAAATGAGCATCAGCTGACATTTTTCCTGCTGTTGGAGGTGCAAGTGTTAACTTACTCTCATTATATTTCTTTTTTTTTTGACTGGCTCAGCTTTCCCTGAGGGCAGGGCTGGTACAGCATGTGGTGCCGGGGATTGAACTGGGGTTGCGGTCCCTGTGGTTGCCTAAGCTTGCCTAAGCAAGTGCTTTAGACTGCTGAGCCATCTCACCAGCCCACTCTCATTATATTTTTTCAAACCATCTTGGCTTTGTGTCATACATTAAATGAAATGCAAATTGCTTTTAGGTTTTTCTAAAGCATGGTGTACCCCTCCAACACCCTAGCTCCCGTGAGGGTTTACATCTCAACATCCCTTCAGAGTGGTTTTGGGGGATGAGGTGCTTGGATTGAGAGGCTGATGCTCATCAGGGAATTCCCCCGCCAATGGGCTTATAGCGGAGTGAAGTTCTGAAGTGGATTCTGGTAGGAGGCGGTGATTGAGGCGTCGTGGCCTGGTGGGGTCGCTGTGGCGTGGCCTGGTAGGTTGCTCTCCCTCCTCTTCCCTTGATCCCTGTCTGCTTCCCACCACCATGTCAGGGCTGTTTTTCTTCCATCATGGCCCTGGGGAAGGAGAGGAGGTTGGAAGCTGACTGTCCCACCTGAAAACACAGACAATAGTTTCTTTATGCTGAGACTAATTGCTCTTGTCCACACAGGGCTGTGTCTTTCCTGGGGAAGGCGCAGGTATGATTAGGAAAGTGCTGCAGAATGGGGAATGTAAGGGTAAATACTTCTCCTCACCCCAGCTATGAGAGCCAGTAGTTAAGAGCACCCGCTGCCTCTCCTCCTCTCCCCCCTGCTGCACAGTGGTGCTGGCCTTGGTCACAGCCACTCTTTGCTCACCCGTCCTTGAAGGAGAGCAGGAGGCAGACATCACTTCCATAACAACGTTCATTCCATAAGCATTAAAAGTGGGAAGAATTCAAACTATGCAAAATTATACATGTTTATTGTAAAAATTCCAAATAATAATTATAAAGAAAAGCATAAATGTCCTTGATAGTCTCACCACATGGACAGGACCATGCAATTCTTGTATAAATTCTTCAGACTCACTTTGTCCTTTATTTGCAAGTTGCTGCTTTACCTTGTCCAACCCAGGTGTCCTTGTGTGTACCAGACTCCCAATACTTCATTGGGTGGTTTTCCTGTAGCTAAGCTAGGTGGTCTCCACACAATCAAGGTTTCTTTTTCAGTACAAATAATGCTGTGGAGAACCAGTAGATACTGAACACTTGCTCTGCTGAAGACGTGCTTGATGTTGGGGGTTCAAGATGTGTGGTGTACTTTGCCTACGTTTAGGGGCTCCTGGGAAACAGGTGTGGGGTAGGCAGTGGGCCATGCAGGTACTCAGGACAAAGTGACCCTGAGGCTGCGATCCAGTGAAGAGTTCGCTTACAGAATCAAGATAGTATGAAAGCTCTGGCTCCTGCATCCTGAGTCAGCTGGGAGTGCCAGTTCAGACCCTGTCTCCCAATTCTGTCCCTTGAGAGCAGGTCAAGGGCAGGCCCACACTCTTCAGAGGTGGGTGGTGTGTCTCTACAGCTGGAGACCAGGCCCAAAGCATGTGGGGGGACATGCAGGGGAACCCTGAATTGGAAGGGGTCGCTGCCAGATGATGGAAGCTTTAACCCAACCTGAGGGCTTTAGACCTTATGTGGCCATGACAGGAAGTCCTTGAGGGCTGAATGTCCATGGAAGTGGGTGTCAGATGAGCTAAGCTGACAGGCAGGACAGCGAGGACATGGTTCCCACCTCTGCCATAGTGCTCTCCAGCCCTTTGGGTTTGCTGGAGCCGAGGTGTGCAGGCCTGGGGGTGGGCCTGGTGGAGCCCGCTCCACTGGGTGAGGACTCCCCATGGCTTCAGGAGGACTGTGCTGTGATCCCAGGGTGCTAGTACACTCCCTCCAGACCCTGCTAGGGCCCTGCCTCCAGCCAACACGTGTCCCTTGGCCCTTCCCTGTGCAGGTCATTCCTGTCACTCACTATTTGATGTGGAGGCCCCATGCAGAGCCAGCCAATTCCTGTGCCACTCAGGACTGGCTTTCTATTTGTTCCCGTTCTGTTTTCTTAATGTGTGAGTTCAGAGCTATGAATTTCCCTCTGAGAACTGCTTTCATTGCATCCCACAAATTCCGGTAGGTTGTGTTTGAATTTTCATTAAATTGTAGATACTGTTTTATTTCTTCTTTAATTTCATCTGTGACCCATTGGTTGTTGAGAAGAGTGCTGTTTAGTTTC
>PVJA010022864.1:0-33731 GCA_004027025.1 Myocastor coypus
GGGGGGGCACACCAAGCACTCCTGAAAAATGTGGCGTTGGGAACTCCGTTCCTGCCTTTGTTTCTAAGAAGTAAGGACTTGGTTTTAGCAATGACGACTCAGCGAAGGGAAGGGAGCTGGGGACTTGGGGGACTATCGTGGGATGGAGGTGGGTCTAGTCCTCTAGACACCTCCTGGGCTTTGGCGTTCTTGTTGGCGCCCTGCTGTGCTCTCTATGGGGAGATGCACCATCAGGAACAGGGGCCCTGGGACCGAGTGTGTGGGGCCCTTCTTCGTGTCAGCCACATCTCTCCTGTTTTATAGAGGTGAGAAAAGGATAATCTAGGAGCCCCCCCCCACCCCACCCCAGGGCTTGCGGCCAGGAGCTTGTCTTACTTACACTTCTCAGTGCTGAGACAAAAACCTGACATCAAAGGTTAGCGTGGGAAAGGTTTATTTAGCTCTCGGTCTGTAACTGGCTGCCTCCGAGGGCGGATGACGTAGCGGACAGGCACTGAGGGGAGAAAAGGCTCATGGTGAGCAGAAGGAAGCTGCGCAAGCGAGAGGGGCGGCGCCTCTCGCCATTGTGTGTATCTTATCCAAGCTGCTCAGCGTGGGCAGCACTCACACCCTTAATCCTAGTGCCTTGGACCTGGCATTGCCCCATGAATCAATCCCAGGGTCTCACGAAGTCCATCCAGACTCCTCTGGAAAAGCCTCACGTATGACCATGTGAGATTGTGGGGGGACGTCTAGACACAGGCCAGATTGTGGGGGGACGTCTAGACACAGGCCAGAACAGAGTTGCATGTAGTCCGCGCCCAGAGTCTTCTCAGAGCTCTTCCTGCCAGCGGGTGTGAGGCTCAAGGGCGTCGGGATGCAGGGCGGGGTCCGTGGGCACAGAGAGGGGCTTGCTGGGAAGTTGTGGGGATGTTGCCTAGGATCCTCTGGAGTCTGAAGTGCCAGCTCAAGCAGGTGTGGTGGCCCCTGCCTGTCAACTCAGCCATTTGGGAGGCTGAGGCTGGAGGACTGCAAACCAAGCCTTGCCTGGGCATTTTAAGGATTTAGTGAGACCTTGAGTCAAAAATTTAAAAAGGACTAGGGAGGTAGCTCAGGGCAAAGGCCCTGGATTTACTTCCCAGCACCAGAAACAGAAAAATAAATACATGGACTAGGGCCACCTCCGTCTGACTTACACGGCTGGAGCTGGCCTCGTGCAGGGCCGACCTCTCAAGGGAGGGGCTGGAGCATGGGGGGTGGGGCATACCCCCCTTGCTTCCTCGCCGACACTGAGGCCCCGGGTGATGATCTCATCCCGCACTGCTCAAGATTTTGTTTTTAGCCCAAGCCCTCTACAGTTTCTCTGTCCTGAGCCGAGAGGATTTGGTCCGGCTCGGCGTGCAGATAATTGCCCGGCTTTTGCGGAGTCCAGGCTCTCCCTCCATACCTGCCCTTGCCGTTAAGAGCGCGGCTGGCTCTTTTCAGCCCTGTCGTTCTGTAAATGAGTGAGCCAGGCTCAAGTCACACCAGCTGTGGCAGCCTGGAGGCTCAGCCCCCACCCTGCCGCACAGGCCCCTCTAAACTCCTGCATGCCTTCCAGGGCGCTGGCCGGCTGGTTTATTTCACTTTAAAATACTGCGCAAGGTGCTATTGTGTGGACTGAAGAAGCATCCTGGGCGAGTCATTAGCACTGCGCAGACGCAGTGCGCAGGAGGGACAAGACGAGGCCGCTGCCTCTGTCGAAGGAGGAGCGGGCGAGGCAGCGCCGTGTAGGGCTTCTGGCCGAGAGGGCCTGGGATCTGGGCTGCGGCCCCAGAGCCCAGCTCTGCTTTGGCCGCGGCAGAGGTGGGAGCTCCCTGCTCTTTCCCTGTCCCCAGGCTGTCGTGTGCCAGCCTCTCTCCTGACCAGCTGTGTCAGCTCCTTCTCTCGGTGGTGCCTCCCTCAGGAGACGTGGAGGGCGTGCGTCGGAACCCTGAATGCTGCGTGACTTGTGCCTGGGTGTCGGAAGGCGGGCAGTATATGTGCTCATGAGATGTTGACGTGTGCCAGGCAGGGTAGGCACATGCACAAACATGTGTGTCCACGGGCAGGAATATGTGTGCGTGTATAGAAGACATGTGTCACTGAGCACACATGCTCAGTGTGTCCATGGGCAAGTCTATGTACATAGAAAGGTATGTACATGGGCAGGTGTGTGTGTGGTATAGGGACAAGCATGCGTTGTACACGGGCAGATGTGTATATGTTACATAGACAGCCACATGTACAGGTATGTGTGTACACACACAGAGGCATACACGTGTACACAGGCAGGTGTGTGTGTATGAGGACAGACACATGTATGCACCCAGACAGGTATGTACGTGTACAGGACAGGTGTGTAAATGTGTAGGTAGTCAGACATGGGTGTGCACAGGTAGCCCCATGCGTGCACATGTACCTGCAGACCTGTTTGTGGGCAGGCAGGTACAGCTCCTTCTGATGGTCACCATGCTCCCATTTGGAGAGGATGTCCCTGGTACCGCCGTGCCCACAGGGCCCAGCACTCTGCCCCGGCCAGGAGACAGCAGGCAGGACCCGGGCACTCGTCAGGGTGGCGTGCCTGGCGGTCCTGACTCAGACCTTGCAGCCTGGACACCCCACGCTCCGGCTCCCCCTTCCCACCTTCTGAGCTGTGCCTGCTTCCGCGCTGGCTGCCGTGCGAGGTCTGCAGGAGGCTCTCCCAAGCAGCTGGGAGCAGCAGGCAGCCCGAGCAGGCTCGGCAGCAGCCAGGAAGCACTAGCACCCTTCAAATTGGGACTCTAGCCCTTTAAATCTGCTCAGTTACCAAAAAAGAAGAGGCATCAGACCCTGTTAATTAAAGCTCGCCCTGGTCCATCACTCTGTGGAGCTGCAGTGCCCGGCTCCTGGCTGATGGCTTAGAGATTCTCCTGAACTCCCAGCCATGGATCTTGGAGCATTTCCCCCGAGATCAGCAGGAGGTATGATTCTTGCCGATGGCACTCGGAGGGTTGTGTGGCTCTAAATCAATCCGACAGCTGACTGCATGGACGCTGCCTGGCCCCCTCTCTTTCCCCCTTCCTCCTCTCCAATTTCCCAGCTTGCGTGTAGTTGAGACAAATCAAGTTTTCATGGGTTTTGGAGGAAGGGCACGGGCAGGGAGGTCCGGAGGTGCAGTAGCTCCTGGTGTGTTTGTTTTGGCCCTGGCTTCACCTCGCTGCCAAAGTGGTTTGAGGAGCGGGGAAACATGTTCCGTTCAGCTCTGGTTTGTGCAAAAATCATTTTCTCCCGGCCGGGTCCCTTCCCCCTGGTTGTCACCCTGCCTGGACTTGCTTCTCCAACCCGTGACTTGCCACTTGGTCTGAAGATCTGAAGATGGCTGTGCATCACCCCTTAGGTTACGGGAAAACTCATTCCCTGCAACTTTCCCTCAGTAAATTGTCCTGGAGGACATGGTGCCCAGAGACACCTGTCCCTCAGACTCCCTCTCCATTTATTCAGAGTGTTGCTAGGTCCAAGGACTTGCTGACGGATTTCAGGAACTCTGCACCCTGTCCCTGGTGTCTTTTGAGGAACTCAGTTTTAGCTGAGACTCGGTCCTGCTGCAAAGAGTTGTTTTGATTCAGGAATCTGCTCGAGCCTGGCAGGGAGAGGGAGTAGATTCATCTTCCTTGTACGTTGCATTTTGTAAATTGTACTTGGGCCCAGAGAACATCTATCTGCAAATCCTTCATTGATTTCTCTCCGCCCCCACAGCTTCCTTGGGTGAAATACTTGCCTGGAGGCAGACCCAGAGGAGAGGTTTCCTTTCCATCAGCCTGACGTGGCCCCAGAGATGTCCCTGGAACCTAGACTCTGGCGGAGGAAGCTGTTTTGGTTATTCTGAATAACAGCCGCCAGGTCCCAGGGTGGACAGGGCCAGGGGGCTTGGGAATGAGCAGTCTCTGTGGTTCCCCTCGGCCCCGGCTGAAGCACTCAGGAGGAAGTGCTTTCCTGATTTCCCCAGAGGCTTGGAAACAGGCGGAATGATGAAGTTCACCTTTCAGGTCTTGCAAGGGTTGTGAGCCAGAACACAGCTCACGAGAGTGGGGATTTCCCACAGAAGTTGCCGGCAGAGAGCTGCACTGTTTCATGCACAGTAGCTGCTGCTGCGTGTAGCTGTGCCCTCCCTGGGCTCCGCAAGGATACCCAAGAGTCGGAGCAGTTGGCCTGGCTGCTTTCCGGCCATGGTGGGCTCAATGCACTTCATGCTGCCAGAATGCTAAAGCTATCTGCTGCAGCAGGGACTCTAACTAGAAGACACTGGTCAAAGCCCACGAAGGAACATATTCATCGGTGGTGTGGGAATTTGAAGACTGCAAAAAATGAGAACCCAGGGAGAGGCATCGGGCCAGGCAGGGAGGGCGGCACTGGAGTTTGGTGGCCTTTTGCACAGCTGCGCCTTGCAGCCGGTGTGTGAATAGCTTCATGAAGATTGTAAATAAGCTGTGGCCCTGTGGAGTAGGGAAAGTTCCCTGGCGCTCCCAGACATGGGATTGAGACAGGGTCCAAAGTGAGATGGCACCTCATCTGAGACACCCTCCAGCTCTCCCTTCCAGAGCCGTAGCCCTCTGTCTCTCTGGGCACAGTTACTTAAGAGTTGACACCTCTCTTCCACTCTCTGGGGATGCCAAAGAGCCCAAGCTTCACAAAATAGGCCTGGGACAAATGTCATTGCACCGCTGGACTGGGGAGTGTCATTAGCAATAAGTATAAATAAGTACACTGTTCCTTTGCATCAGTTTTTCCTTTTAATTTGATGGCGTGTTGCGTGTTTTTAATTTCCTGATTACCGCTGGCTTTCAAGGGGTTGTACACGGATCTCCAAGGAATTTGTCCAGACCTGGAAGCTCTGCGGGTTCTATAGCTATATTGCAATTCCCCCAGCGACCTTAGTGGCTTCTCATATTCCCCGGGTGGTGGAGTGGAAAGGGTACGGTCTTCAAGGACTGGCTGATGTTGGTTGGAATTTCAACTTCGTCACTTACTGGTTTATGACCTGAGCCTGTGGTCTGATGTCTCTGAGCCTCAGTTTCCTCCATGTGTAATATGGTAATGTTGTCAGGATTAAGGGAGATGATTTGGCTGAGTCTGCGTGGATCACAGATGCAAAGAAACTGTGCTTCTTTCCATTTCAGCTGGCTTTAATTAGTGAGACATTTAAAGACCTGCACTGGCTTCTCCAGCCACCACTGGACGGTAGGGCAGGGATGACCGCGTCCATGTCAGTACCCCTTCCCATGACTTGCACAGGGCCTGGCATGGCATTTCTGCCCCATCAGGTAGTTGAGTGAACACATGCCATTTGTGGACTTTTAACCTTCAACATAGGTGACTTCTAAGGACCGATCAAGACCAATCTGCACTCAGTTTACTTAGGAAATAGAATTGAGTCAGTGAGATAGATTTAAGAAAAAAGGCCCCATGACAGTAACAAATTTGCACCAGGATGTATCCATTTATGGAGAAATTTGAATTGCAATAAAGAAGTCTCCTGCTCTAGGGCCTGGATGGGGTGCCTGTGGACTCGGAAAGTGTCCTTGGAGCTGTTCTGATTGCTGAGGACGCCGAGAACCAGCTGCCTCCTGCACCTGATGTACTTCCTTTCTTTCATGCTTCAAAGGGGCAGCTCTGGGAAGGGAGGAAAACAGCTTTGGGCGGAAAGAGGGACTTAAGTGTTACTCGAGAGTGGAGAATGAGCCAGTCAATCAGTCAATAAACCAATCAGTTAAACTGTGTGCAATTCCTAGTGCCTTGTGGGGGGGAATCATTGATACAATAAATATACATCAATAATAATCAGCATCAGAATAACTAATACCACTGCTGTAGCACTCTAGCAGGTCTCTCCCCCGGCTGCTGGCTGTGGTATCAATGGAAGAGAGACATCACCTTTGTTTCCAAGTGTGTGTGTGGGGTGATGAGCCACCAAAGGATGCCGATATAGACCATAGAGGCCAGGAATTATGTATAGAATGTGGGTCCTCTAGCATACTGAGTTCCAGGCACAGGATGGCAGTGAACTAAACAGAATCCTGGCTTTGGCTCTGAGTGAGATGGGCACTAGTGTTGAACTAGGAAGTGACTGTGACTCTCAGGGGATAGAGAGGAGACAGTGGCCATGGGGGGGGGTCGTCATCGTGGAGGTTTGGGGAGGGGCTGGATTCTGAGCTTTTGCTCTCTAGGATGGAGGAGCCGGGGTTTGCTGATGATCGGACAGTTGTATCAGAGGGAAGAATGACTCCACGATGACTCAAACTGCTTCGTCCTGAGACAGGGACATTGTGGGTGGAGCGGGAGCTGGGTGTTTCTCATGTTCACTTTGAGGCGTCTGTCGAGCCTCCCAGGAGGTGTGGAGTGGGCAGTCCCGGAGCCCAGGACTGGAGACTGGGCTGGAGACAGCCCTGGGAGTTGTCGGAGTCCAGATGGTGTTGCAGGCTCGGTCCGATGAGATCATCAGGGGGTGAAGAGAGACACAGAGGACTCAGGACTGAATTCAGGCACAGAGCTATTTATAGGCTGCGGGGAGACTGAGCAGAGAAGCTGTCCATGTCCAAAACAATGCATGGCGGCCACTATTGGTACCCTAAGTGTCCCCCACGGCCCATAGATGTGAGGCTAATTCCTCAGCTTGCCACTATTGGGAGGTAGTGGCGACTATAAAAGGCAGAGCCCCTTGGGAGGATTTTGGACCAGGCATGGTGCCCATGGAAAGGACTATGAGGTGCCGGGCACTTCTTTCTCTCTTCAGATTTCTGGCTGTGAGGCAGGTGGGTAGCTTTGTTTTTCCACATTGCCTTGCCGCACTGCCTTATCACAACCCAAAATAAGAGAACCGGTGGATAAACACAGCCTGAAAGCTATTCAGCTCTAAGCCAAATGAACCTTTTCTCCTTAAAAGCTGGTGGTCTCAGGTGCTTGTTATAGTACTGGAACGCTGACTAATACAACACCCTCCCTACATTTGATCTTCCCCCCCTTTTTCCAGAGGCCAAGACCGATAGGGAGCATCCTTCATTTTTAACTTGTCCCACGGACCTGCTCAGGGGTCTCTTGTCTCCAGAAGAGCACCCCTTTGATGTCCAAGCTCTCCACTTGTCTTTGCTTTTATTTTTTTCCTTTCCTTTGTTTTCTTTCAACATTAATCCAATAACTCTTCAGCATAGAAGACACAGAGAAAAAATACTTTAGACTTTACCTTCCTTGAAAATATTGCCTATTCACTTGTCTCATTTCCACAAAGCATTCTGAGTAGCATTGTGGTTGTGTATATAGAATGAAGATGATCACAAGTTCAGCTAAAAGCATTCTGTGCCCCCCAAGTTATATTTGCACTGTAAGATACAGTTTAAAAAGAGGAACAAGTTCACAAAAAAGTGAAATAGAATTCAGGAACCTAGGATACATTTTTGAGTCAGAATATAATTGAGTCACAAATCTAATTAGAATTTCTTGGTCAGCAAAAGCCAAATGGAGAGCTGCTTTTGAAAACTTACTAAAGTCTTGCATACATACGACAATGTTCTCCTGTCGTAATTGTATGGCCAATACGCTTTTGCACACGGAGCCTCCTATCTTGTGTTAAGCACCTGCTATCTGCGCCCTGCACCTATGTGGCAGTGTGATCAAGGGTGCTTTCCTAGGTGCTGACTCCCTCCCTTGGCCTGTTTCGAACTTCTTGGGAACTGGTTCCTGAGTTTCACTGACTTCCAAAAGTTTTCTGGCATTTTATTCTAAAAGAATATTCCCTTCTGAAAAAATTAAGTGGCTCATACTATGTCTACTTCCATAACATAGTCATGTAGTGTACACACACACACACACACACACACACACACACACACACACACATAGCATATATATGATGAGGCAGAAAATAGAACATTGTAAATGAAGGCTAAAAAAGGCAAGTAGTGGTGATGGTCTCCCCTCCCTGAAGCTCAATAAAAGACAGAGGTAGGGCGAGCACAGAGAACAAGGCAGATGTTACGTTGTTACCCAGCTGGGTGCAGCTAGGATTTGGACAGGGGGAGTCAGCCCGCAGCTTCCTGAAGCCAGTGGGTGGGCGCTGGACTGAGGGAGGGGGAAGAGAGGGGTGCAGAGCTCGGCTGGGGTGCTGTTGAGGAGGCCACTGTGTTGGGAAGTTCCATTCTCACAAGGAGAGTAAGGAGGCAGGTGGAAGAAGTCGTAAGAGCTAAGGGAGGTTTATTTCTGAATGCAATGGGAGTGATTTTATTATGTTCTTTGAGAAATCAATAGTGAAGCAAGGAGGCATGAAGGGAGAAGGTTGTTAAAGAAGAAAGGATGTGGAAAAATTCTCAGGTCTCTCTGTCTCCCTGTCCCTGTCTGTCTGTCTGTCTGTCTGTCTGTCTGTCTGTCTGTCTGTCACTGTCTGTCCCTGTCTCTCTGTCTTGGTCTCTATCTCTATTTTTCTCTGTCTCTGTCTCTGTGTCTGTCTCTCTGTCTCTGTCTGTCTGTCACTGTCCCTGTCCCTGTCTCTGTCTCTGTCTGTCTGTCTGTCTGCCTCTCTGTCTCTCTGTCTGTCTGTCTCTCTCTCTCCTGCTACCTCCTCTTTAGTTTCCCTGGTCATCGACCCTAACCCTCCCTCCCTATGGTTCTCTTCTGTTTGAAGCTAAGCCAGCACAGCACTTGACAAGGATCCTTGTGGGGGACCCTCCCCAAGACAGAAAGTCCCAGGCCTCTCCCTACAGACACGGGCCCTGGGGGGGCACCTGCTGACTTATTTCAGCCATCAGCCCCCAGATGCTGGAGCTGGTGGGGCCTTGGGGAGCATCTAGTCTGTGCGGTCCAAATGAGGAAACTGAGGCCGGTGGTTTCCTGGCAGGATAGAAAGGAGCACAGCCACAATCCAGATATGTGGGCTCCTTGACCACTGTGCCACTGTGGCATTTCCCAGTGTTCCCTCCTAGTCTCTGAAACTCCGGTGTCTCCCATGTCAGCATGCATCGGTGGTGACGTGGGGAAGCGTGCCGAGACCCAGGTTCCTAGCCTCCTCGGTGTTTGTGCTTGAGTTTGAACACAGAGCCTTTGCTCTGAGCCCCATCCCAAACGCCGTTTTAGCATTTTAGTTTGAGACAGAGCCTTGCTGAATTGCTAGGATGTCCAGCTGGGGCTCAAGCTCGCAGCCCTCCCATCTCAGCACCCCAAAGTGTTGCGATGGCAGGGCACCATGCTCGGAAGCCATAGCCTTTTTGAGTTTCAGATTCAGCAGATCTTGGAAGGGGCTGAACAACTGCTTGTCTGACAGCTTTTCTAGGGGCTTCTTGCAGAGATGCTGTGAGCAGGGTGGACAAAGGGAGAGATAGAAGAGGGGCAAAAGCATCTCTGCCTGGGCCCTTGAGAGCCCCTGGGGACCACTTTCAGGGCTGAGTGAGGTGGGGTGGCCAGCTGCCAGGCTGGAGAAGAAGCCAAGAAGTTCCAAGGAATGCAGTCAGGCTGGCTGGACCCTGCGACCGATCCCCGGAGAGGCAGGCTGTCTTTGGACACAGCACGCTCTGTGCCTTCCCGCTGCCGTCTGCCTGCCCTTCCGTGGGGGACAGAGTCACCGGGAAGCCCGCTGCCTCGGCCACCACGAACCAGCCTGGGGATCGTCTCACAGGGCACAGAGCCCCCTCTTCCCTTTGGACTCAGACCTGCACCCCCTCCCGACTTCCCAGGGGACAGGGGAGCCCAGGCTTGCTCAGTTAGGTGTGACCTGAAGTTTCCCTTCAGTTTATTCCATTATCTTGGCGCTCAGAGCATATGTCAAATGAATTCTGTGTCGCTGGCAGGTTATTACGCGCTGAATTAGTGTGCTGAAATAAAAACTATAATAAAGCTGTACCATACTCTTAAATTGTTAAAATTTATTATAAAATGTGCATAGTTATTAACTGATTTTCGCCTGTGTGCATTTGGCCGCCTGCAGCCAAGGAAGATGAAAAGTGACTCTGTCAAAGGCAAGCTGGGACAGACTTGGCTCCTGGAATTCTCTAGAGAGTCCCAGATGGGACAGGAAATTCACACATTCTCGGGAGCGTGGCCGGCAGCTCCCTGGCGCTGCTTGCAGCAATCCAGGACTCCGAGGCTGTAAATCCGGATCCCAGGGGAAGGGAGCCCATCTGTCCACTTCACAGAGGCCCTGGGCTGGTGGAGGGAAACGTGCGGAAGCCACGCTTTGCCTTCTCTTGGCGCGGACACTCAGCCTCCACTTCCTGGCCCCAGGGCTCCGCCTCTTGCAGGCTGGGCTGCCGCCACCCCCTCTCTCCAGGTCCCTCACCTGTCCTGCCCTTTGGGAAGCAGATTTTCCTCCACTGAGCAGGGCGTGGGGGCACATGGGCAGCTATGGCTATTTCCCAATGGGTCCAGAAGCTAGGAGCTGCCCTGGCTGTGGGTCCAGATGTCTCGATGCACAGAAGAGAGGCTAGAGAATGTACCCCTCCCGCTCCCGCTCCCGCTCCTGCTCCCGCTCTGGGGAGCACGGGGTGATGGTAGTGGTGGTGGTGCCTCCCACATAGAGACGCTTAACGGCCCACCAGGATGGAGAGGGCCCCTGCAGCTTCTGCCCCGCAGCCCGAATTAGGGCCCAGGTCGCTCTCTGACTTCGGTGCTTGTCCCAGAGCAGTATCCACACTTTCTGGGCCCTGGGTGCTTAGCCCAAACTTCCCTGCTTCCTGCGAAGAAGCAGCATGATTCCCAACCTCAGGCCTCGGCGTTTCCTTCCGTCCCTGCCACTGTGCCTGGACTTGTCCTTGGGCTGTCAGCAGTCAGCAATGCGAGTTTCCACGCAGAATGTTCCGGAAGCATGGGGTTCCAGGACACTCGGTCCTGATCTTGGGCTGGGGAGGAGCTCCTGTGGTGAGCTGAGGGACTGCTTGCTTTCTGGTGCCCTCTGGGAGAGATGGCCCTCTTCTCTGTTCCTAGGTAGTTGTGGTTTGCAGAGGACCCCAGTGTATCGTCACACCAGGAGCTGGGGAGGGGACCTTTCAGCTGGGAACGTAGAACATGCTGTGCTTGTTCGGACTGCAGTTAACCAATCTGTTCTTCTGACCCTGGGACCCAAGGGTGCCGCCTGGTGGGAAGATGGCAGAAGATGGTCTCCATCTTCTGGCCTGCTGCGTGGGCCGGGTTCCCTTCTCCTTGTAGTCAGTGTTTTGGAGGGAAACTAAACTGCACCGGCCGGATCGTAAGACACCCCCATCCATGGGATTGTCCGGAGCCCTGATTCTTCTCTTTTCTACCTTTGAGCTTAAATAAGGAGAGACAATGAGACAGAGAGGAAGAGGAGAGAAAGCTGGGATTACCACACCCTCCTCCATCTGGCGCGGCCGTGCAGGGTACACAGGCGATAACGTGATTACGCGAGTACATAATAAAGTGGAATCCAGTTAGTTCATCAGCGCCATCTCTGCGGCCAGCAGAGTGATTTCCTGGTTTTAAACGACAGTGAAATTGCTGATGTGAGAGGTGATTGCTAAAGTAGATCATAAAGTGGCCAAGTTCAGGGCACCGTGGTGCACTGCAGAGACCCAAGGCTTCAGGCGCGTCTCTGTAGCCTTCGGCTCGTTCCAGAACGAGGCGAGGCAGCTTGCAGAGATGCACGTCTGGTTGGGAGCTGTACGTGAATGAGAGAAATTACATGCACAAATAAGACAAAGGGAAAGCACGACCGGGGAAGCCGGGATGGAGCAGGGGACGAAGGGAGGACATGAATCATGGCATCGCAGCCTGGGTGTCCCTGAGGGCAGAACCCCGGGGTGGCTCAGAGTGTTTTCTTTGCCCATGCCAGACCTTACTGCAGATCCAAGAGACGCAAGCCAGAGGCTGCTTGCGAGAGGCTGCTCTTTCTGAGATATTGTCCCCATGGGTCCCCAAAGAGAGGACGCAGTTTCATGCAGCAGCAGCAGCAGCAGCAGCAGCAGCGGTGTCCTACGTGGCCTCCCAGCCCATATGGCAGGGAGGCTTGCGGGGTCTTTGCAAGGCTGCCTCTTGGAACACCCATGAAGGCAAGGGCTGTTAGAATGCTAGAGTGGTCCCCAAACGGGATCTGAAAGTCTCATCTCAGCTTTTTCTTTTGGAAGGGGGAAAACTGGGATTAAACCTCTGGGACCTTTGCACTGGACTACAAACTCCAAACCCAGTTCTTATTCATTTTTTATTTTTTATGTATTTGATACAGGGTCTTGCTATGTAGCTCGGGCTGTGTGATCCTACTTTCGGTCTCCCCAGCACTTGAATCACAGGCATAAATGACCACACCTGGTCTCGGTGGCTGGCTCAGCGTGCCCTGGGGTGGGGCTGATGCGGCAAGCGGGGCCTGGGATTGAAGCCCTGTCCCTGTGCTTGTCTAAGCAGGTGATTAGTCCGCTGAACTATCTCGCCAGCTTCTCCTGTTCGTTTTTCAGTTTGTTATTTTAAGGTGGGGTCTCCCTAAGTCTTTAGGTTGGCTATGCTGGGCTCAAAGCTTTGATCCTCCTGGCTCAGCCTCCCAGAGTTCTGGGACGACAGGTGTACGGCGTGGTACCTGCATCTGATTTCATGTCACTGTTTCGATTACGTCTGACTACTGGCCTTCCTTCAAGGCGCCCTCTGATGATCCCATGAAGTGGCATCAGAGGTAGCCAAGATGGGTGTGTGTGTGTCTGCATGCATGCATGTGCTCATATGTGTGTGTGTTGGGGGGCTCCCTGAAGGATGGTATGTGACCTGACCAAGCAGGTTGTGTCTAGCCTTTATGCTCAGTGTGGCCTGCAAGAAGGCACAGGGCTTCAATCCCTGGGCCTCTTGTGTAGGCCTCATCCCCCAGGGCTTGCTGAGATGGCAGTTGAGACTGGTTGTGGTGGTGTGCACCTGTAATCCCAGCTCTTGGGAGGCTGTAAATGGGTGGATCACTACGAGTTCGATCTAGAAGTGAGACCCTAAACACCCTGTAGACCAGTGGTTCTCAACCTTTCTAATGCCGTGACCCCGCAATACAGTTCCTCATGTTGCGGTGACCCCAAACCAAAAAATAATTTTGGTGGCTACTTCAAAACTATAATTTTGCTACAGTTATGATTTGGAATGGCTTTAGGCGACCCCTGTGCTTTGGTTGTTCGACCCCCACCGGAGTCATGACCCACAGGTTGAGAACTGCTGCTATAGACCCTTCCTTAATATCCCCACCCCCCCAAAAAATGAAATATCCTTCGCTTCTTTTGTTATTTTTCAGAATGGGGTTCCTCATCAGAGTTCACATGAGAAAGGGATTTCTTTTACTAGTAATGACCCTAAAACTACAGTTGAGAAAAGAGGACAGCCTTACCCCCTTAGGTAGATGTTCTCTCAAAGTTTGAGAATCTCTTATCATCATCAGCTCTGTGGCCAGGCTGACTGACTTCCTAGTTGTATTCCCCCACACCCCTGGTACCAGGGATTGAACTCAGGACCTTGTGCTTGCCAGGCAAGCACTTATTCCACTGAACTATCTCCCCAGCCTCCCTAGCTGTAAATGACAGCAAAATCTCTGTGAGCAGTAGGTGATGCTACTTAGTTTTGTTTTTTTTCCTACTAGGAATTGAACTGTGGAATTGAACCCAGGATATTGTTCCCTGGGCTATATTCTCAGCTCTTCTTAAATTTTTATTTTGAGACAGGGTCTCACTAAATCCCTGTGGCTAGACCTACTCTTTGGTTCTCCTGCCTCAGCCTTCTAGTGTTGGGGCTCTAGGCATGTGCCACCACAAGTAGTGAATTTTGATGTAATTTGTCTGGACAATTCCTTGGAGGGCAGTTGCCCTGGGATGCTGGTTGGGTGCAAACCCATATGCTTTAGCAGTTGGCATAGCCAGAGGTGGCCCCGAAATCCTTTATGTAAACTGAAGGAGCGAGCAGGACACCTTCCGGAGCAGAACGCCATTCAGATGGGGCTGCTGGAGCCTGTCCAACGCTGGCAGCTCTCTGATGGGTCGGCTCTTGGCTAATGGCCTTTTTGACTGGCCAGTTCCTTTGCCCTACAGGCTGTTGACTAGATATTTTAAAAATGACCCCTGCGGGGGAACTTTGGGTCCCATGGGACATCCAGACAAAGAGTGGCACAGCTTCCCAGACTTTGGGCATGGCAGAAAATAATTTATGTACAAAAGTTAAAGCAGGTGAACTAATTATCTACTTCAATGATTAATGACTTTATAATAACCCATATTTAACCATAAGCATTGTATTTTCCTGGCATATTCAGTGTGTGTGTGTGTGTGTGTGTGTGTGTGTGTGTGTGTTCACCCAAAAGAGCTTAAATGCTAAAGGATATGAATGATTCTTTTTTAAATACAAAGTGATGACCTTCAGTTTTAGAATAGCTGCTCTACATGGCTGGCATTTGGTAGAAATTATAGAACAAGGTCACTTGTCTCAGTCTCTCCCACACAGGTTCAAGAAAGTAGCACTCATTCTGTCCTGCCAGTGTTCAGTTCACGTGGGAGAAGCCTGAGTCGTAGAGATGGAAAATCAAGAGGGGCGAACCCTGCCTCACACCACACTCACACTTGGGTTTACACTCCAGACACCATTTGCCATTTCAGGTGGGCGATACAGCAAGGAACAAAACTGGAAAAGTTCCTGCTGTTACAGACTCAAATTTCGCTGGGGAAAGAGAGAGAGAGAGAGAGAGAGAGAGAGAGAGAGAGGACAAAAACTTAGCAAACCAGGCATGATGGCGCATGACTGTCATCCCAGTATTCTGTGAGGCTGAGGCAGGAGGACTGCAAGTTTGAGCCCCACCTGGGCAACTTAGCAACAGAGTAAAAACTTATCTCAAAAAAAAAAAACAAAACAAAAATATTGGGGATGTAGCTCAGCATGAAGGCCCTAGGTCCAACCCCAAGTACAAACCAAAGCCAAATCTTAATGAATCATTTTCTTTTAGGACTTTGAGTTAAACCCACTATCAGCATCAAGCTGAGGTTGGTATCTATTGTGGTAGACACCCTTATCCTTATGGGAAAACTTCCAAGGCCCTCAATGGGCCCCCTGAAATTGTGCGCACTACCAAACCCTGTATACACTATATTTTTGCCCCTAAATATACATACCAACAACAAAGTTTATATTTTAAATTAGGCACAGTGAGGGATTAACAACAACAACTAATAGAAGTCTTCCAATAATACACTATACAAAAGTTATTTGAAACATGAATTATTTATTTCTGGAGTTATCCGTTTAATATTTTCAGGACATGGTTGAGTGGAAGCAGTGGAGATTGAAGTGAGAAGAAGCGTGGGTGGGGGAAGGCGCTGTGCGAGTCCTTTTCTCTTGAGGATGGGCTGCTTTGCCCTATTTCTTCACAACCTACCCGGTTTGCTTTACACTCCAGGCTTCGTGAATGACTGATATGTTGGGGAGACCCTGCATTCTGTTGGGCTTCAAGGGAGGGTGTGGATGTGTTCCTTGGATTTTGTTTTAATGAGAAGTGTCTGGGCAAACTGAGACTCAACTGAGGCCACTGAGACTGGCCAGATGTAAGCAATGTATGATACTTTATTGTAGAATGAGTCTGGCCAGGCAAAGGCTGAAAAGACCGTTAGGCCCAAGCAAAGGGTGAGAGCATGTTTTATAGGAGAGTTTAGGTAGGGGAGGGGGACATTGGTGAGAATTTTGGGTCTCTGAGTAGGGGTTCTGGGGCTAGGTGATAGACAAGGTGGTGTTGGGTACAGAGGGTGCTGGCAGACACAGCATGGCTCTTGTGGTTTATCAAGGAATCAGCTCTCTGCAGGTTGGCTGCATGGGGCAGCCACTTAGGTGGGTAAGTTGCACGGGGAAGCTGCAGCTTGCTGCTTAGCACCCAGCTCCCGCAGGTGTGACTATCAGATCTTCTTGGGAGGTTCTCTCTTCTCGATGGGTGGAGGTCTAGTTTGAAGGCCTAACAGGAGAGTGAGCCCATGGACAAGAGGTGGTGTCTGCTGGATCTTCTGGACTGGGCCTCTTGCATGCTGCCCCAGTGTGTGTGTGTAGCTTGGGCGTCGAGCAGAGGCTTAGCAGGGTTTCTGACAAAGCGTGGCACTCTGTTGTGCCCCTGTCTACTCCATGACAGGCTCTCTCACATTCCAGCTGCTGGGGTGGCTCTCTGAGCTGGGTCTTCTCGTTCCTGGAGAGGAAGGCAGAAAGGCTTGGCATTTCTCTCCTCACCTTCTCCTCACTGGGTTCCATTAGGTGAGAGACGTAACAGCTGGGAAGTCCAGGAAAGAGCTGGAGACGTCCTGCCACAGGGATACCTGCGTGCCCACGTGGACGGCAGCCCGATCTGTAATAGCTAAATCTGGGAAGCAGCTTTTATGCCCAGCATGAGGTAGATGGGTGAAGAAAAATGCTATTTGTACACCATGGAATCTGACTCTGCCATGAAGAGAGATAGGCTTGAGGCACACAGGCACATAGACGGACCCTGAGGCCCTAATGTTAAGTGAAATAAACCACACACAAGCTTAAATACTTCATGGCCGCTCTTCTATGAGAAACGCAAAATATAAATAAAAAGCAGGAAAAAAACATAGTAGGAGATGGGGGATGGATTTTTTTTTAAATAAAAAGGGAAGGGAATCAAGAGAGAAAGGGAGAGGAGAAGAGGAGGAGGAGGAAAGAACTGAGATGTGCTGCCTGCTGCCCCAGCTCCACGACAAATGTGACCGCTGCACAGTGCCAACATTGCCCTACTGATTTAGGAAAAAGATGGACGTCACCTCACGCGTGCATCTCCCTTGTCCGTACATCTAAACCTCCTCCATTTTTTTTCCACTGCTGGCCACACACTGGCAGTTTGGAGTGTTGCTTTTTTATCTATTGTCCAGAATCTATAGTTGTTATTTTGCAGGTGAGTTGGTCTACATGAGCTACTCTTGCGTGGTTTTTTTTTTTTATTAATTAAAAAATTATTTATTTGATGCAGGGTCTTGCTACACAGCTCAGCTTTGTAGTGATTTTCCTATCTCAGCCTCCTCAGCACTGGGATCACAGGTGAGCACTACCATGCCTGGTTCTGGGGTCGGCATGGCATGCGGTACAGGGGATCTGACTTGGCTCCTTGCACTTGCCAGGCAGGTGCTTAGACCGCTCAGCCATCTCCTCAGACCCAAGGCTCTTTTTAATCGAAGAAGTATAAATTGATTTGGCTCATGGTTCTGCAGACTGAGAATCCAAGATCCTGACACCAGCATCTGTGACGGCCTAAGCTCAACAGAACGTGCCAGAGTGGGGGGGGGACACACACGAGGCAGGTGGAGGTAATGACCATGTGTTCACTCTCACGTTAATCAACTTGCTCGCCAGATAATGCTATTAATCTGTTGGTGAGGACAGAGCTCTTGTGACCAATTGCCTTTTAAAAATTTTAAAAAAGAGAATAAACAGTAGTATAAGTCCTGTTAGAAATGATATAGAATGTCATTAAACAAAAGGGTGGGAATTCAGTAATGGCTGTTGTACTGCATATTGTTCTTTTCAAACTGGTTGTTCAGGTTACCAGACATAAGCATTGCACGTTCTCTTATGTATCATCTGGAATTTGCTGTTATTATTTGTAGGAGGATTGGTTAAAGATGAGCCACTGGGTTATTTAAAGAACTCTAAAACTTGGCAAATAAATAAATAAACAGATCAGATCACTTCAGATAGTGGCAGATGTTCTGATGGAAGATAAGTAGGGCAGAGCATGTGGAGTGTGCCTCTGGTTGGGGACTCTTGAATTGGAGTGACCAGAAGATGACATTGAGCTGAGGCCTGGGGGACAAGGAGGAGCCCTAGGTGGGTGGCTGGGACTCAGGCACCCTGGGGGGACATCAGGTACAGGGATGCAGAGGCAAGAATGGGTGTGGTTGTTGGCAAGGCCAGCAGTGCCCGTGGGGACCAGGAGGGCAGGGGACAGAGCTGGGTCGCCTGGCAGCAGGGGTGCTGGATTCTGCCTGGGATGTGAAGTCTCCAGAGGATTATACACAATGTGGCGATGCGGGCTCGTGCTTTCAGGAAATTGCCCTGGATCTGCAAGGAACAGGTAAAAATGGGGTTGGGAGCCAGACCAGAGCCCTCAGCCCTCTGTGGCAAGAATGTACGTCTTCCTGAGACCTGCCTCACTCTGCAGGCTGTATGGACAGCTAACACCAGGGGTCAGCACTGAGCATCAGTGGTCTCTGTCCCCAGAGTGCCAGGCTGAGGTGAGGTTGACCTGAGTGACGTCTGAGACACTGCAGGACCACAGCAGATAGCAGGGCCTGGCTCTGCAGTTGTGGAGCCTCCCTCTCCTGGGAAACTCAGCTCCCAGTGGTTCAGGCTGAGCACTAGCAGCACGAACTCTATGTGTAGAGACCTGATTGCAGAACGTCATCTACCACTATCGGTGTGTGTGTGTGTGTGTGTGTGTGTGTGACAGAGAGACAGAGAGAGAGAGAGAGAGAGAGAGAGAGAGAGAGAGTCTGTAGCCATCAGTTTTCCATTACTATAATGCAACAGCAGAAGCTAGATGACTTATAGAAAGGTTTCTTTAGCTCATAGCTTTGGAGGTGCAGGGACACAGTGCTGGCTCTGCTCAGCAAAGGGTCTGTGGCACGTGGCACCATGCTGAAAGAAAGTGTGTCCACCAGAGTGGGGCTACACTGAGGAACAGGAAGCCAGGGAGGAGGACCAGTGGGACTCACTGGGGTCCTCAGGGATCCACATGAGTCTGTCTAAGGGTCTGCTTCCCTTAGTGACCAAAGGACTCACTGCTAGCTCCCCACCCCATAAGGGGACCACGACCTCCATCGCTGTGCTGAGGACGGAGGTCCCAGCACATGAACACCTAGGAGAGGTGCTCAAGCTACATCAAGCCACAGCAGTGCCACCAACAGCCACATCCTGCAACTGAAACATTTTTACTGGGAACTGAATCCATGGTCTTCCTACTGAGCTACATTCCCAGCCCTTTGTTATTTTTCAAACTTTGGGACAGGGTGTCACTAAGTTGCTAAGTTGCCTAGGCGGAGGCTAAACATGTGACCCTCTTGCCGCAGCCTCCCAGAGTGCTTGGATGACAGGAATGCACCATTATCCTGGCTCATTCTGCAACCTTTAGAACCCTGTGACCTCTGCTGCCGGTGGGAACAGGAACACCTCCTGCTGTGCAGGGCCCTCGGATGAGGTTGCGGATGAGATGTCTGCTGAGTCAGCAGGACATGGCAGGGCTTGCTCTGCTGATAATGATGGTATCGGTTACTTCTCATAACCAAAGATAGCCACTTGGGCCAGCAAGATAGCTCAGCAGATTAAAGCACCTGCTTAGACAGGCACAGGAACCAGGGCTCAATCCCTGGCATGCTGTGCCAGCCCCACCCCTGGAGCACACTGAGACAGCGATTGAACTGGGTGGGCATGGTGGTGCCCACCTATAATCCCACCACTTGGGAGGCAGAAAGCAGGAGAATCACTATGAGTTTGATCTGTGTAGTGAGACCCTGTAAACCCTATACTAAATAAGTTTAAAAAAAAAAAAGGCAGCCACCCCCCTAAAATGACAACATACACTGGATGATCAAAAAAGTTAATGTTGAAAACGTAAAAATGTATATTACAGTAAGAGACACATTGCCATGAATCAAAACCCTCTCCCTTACCTTTGGCACGCTCAGCCCATGGTTCTCGCCGCTGTTGAAAGCACAACTCGAAGTCCTCTTCTGTTGCATGTCGTTACGAGCTGTGAGAATAAACACAGTAAATGTGGCCGTGCACCTCCAGCAGAAAGGCAGGCTCCTAAAGACACTGCAGGCTGTCTTCATCCGCCGCATTCACTGCATCTGGCACCAGGGGGATCCGGGTTCCTCCCCAAGTCGAAATGACCGTGACAAGGAAGCATTTTGTTTCCAAGATTTGGCTATTACGAATTGAACTGCTATAAACATAGGTGCACAGATATCGCTATGATATGATGTTTTCAGTTCTTCTGGGAAAATTCCCAGGAGGGGAATAGCTGGATTGAATGGGATTTCCAGTTCTAGTTTTTTAATGGAGTCTCCACATGACTTTCCATAATAGTTACACCAGTCTGCATTCCCACCAGCAGTGGAGAAGGGTTCCTTTTCCCCCACAGCCTCTCTAACATTTGTTGCTGGTTGACTTCTTTATGTTAGCCATTCTTTCTGGAGTGAGATGGTATATAAATGTTGTTTTAATTTGCATTTCACAAATGGCTATCGCTGTGGAGCATTTCTTCATGTATCTGTAGGCTTCTTGAAATTCTTTCTCTGAGAAGTGTGTGTTCATCTCAGATGCCCATTTCTGGACTGGGTTTTTAAATTTTGGGCTCCTAATGGCTTTTAGTTCTTTATAAAGTCAAAATGGATTAAAGATCTAAATATTAAAAAAGAAACATTAAATCTCCTGGAAGAGAAAGTGGGAGAAAATCTTGACATCGGGGTAGGCAAAGAGTTCATGGACAGAAATCAAAATGCACATTGAACACTAGAAAGAATTGACAACTGGGACCTCTTGTGGCTAAGAAGTTTTTTCACCTCCAAAGAAATTACCAACGGAGGGAAAAGGCAACCCACAAATTTCAAAAAGATTTTAACTAATGAGTATTCAGACAAAGGTCTTCTATCTAGAATTTATAAAAAGCATTCTGAATGGGTCCAAGACACCAAGGCAGCCACAACAGCACAACTAAAGATACTCGTGAAAGGACTTCCAGAATGGCTGCAGAAGGTGGCAAGGACACAGGGACAGGCGACTTCTAGGCAATGGGGGTTATGTTAAGGGAGATTCATAGTGCTGTGTCTTCTGCTGCCATAATAATATTAAATGCTCATGGCTTTGTTTATTTGTTCATTTATTGCTATTATTTTTAATGCATTTGGTTGCAACAGGATCTTACTACACAGCTCAGACTTGCAGTGATCCTCCTGCTTTCAGTCTCCCCAGCTCTGGGATTACAGGTGTGTGCCACCACACCTTGACTGTGGCCGGCTCAATCTGCCATGGGAGCTGGACTGGTGCAACATGTGGTGCCAGGAATGGAACTGTGGTCCTTGCGCTTACCTAAGCAGGTGCTCTAGTCTGTTGAGCTACCTCACCAGGCCCTTGTTTTTTTTAATCACACTTCACATCCACAGAATGGTGGTTGCACTGAGCTCTGCTAGAACTCAGGACCAACAAGGAGTGCCCATTACTGAGAGTGTGACATTAGTCATGGACCTGTGAGACACCAGGGTCACAAGCGCTGGTAGGAGCTGGCCAGGAGGAGCCCGAGAGTGGTGTGTAAGCCTAACAGGGAGAGACCCGAGTTCCTGGTCTCTGTGCTCTGTAGCACCATGGACGTGCTTGAAGGAGATGGTGCCAGGGAGGCCCGGGGCCCAGAGCACAGCTTACTCCCATCCCTGTGGGGCCCTCCAGCCCAGCCTAGAATCTGCAGAGATGGGCCCAATGTCAGGCCCACCTGAATCCTGATCACTTGGGATTCACCTAGGGCAGTCCTCAAGTAATCAAGGAAGACAGCAAGAGACATAGAAAGAACTGATCTTGCTTTCTATCATCTTTGTGTCTGTGCGAGGCTCCAAGCTTGGAAGTGAGATGGTTCTGAGATGCTGGGTGGGTGTAACTTCTTCAAAATGTCTTAAGTACCAACTAGAGGCACTAAAAGTTTCAGACCCAATTTTAGAAAGTTTAACTGTGTGTGTGTGTGTGTGTGTGTGTGTATGTGTGCGCGTGTGCACACGCACGCACTCTGGGGACAGGGTCTTCTAGCTCACTAAATTGCCCAAGTTGGGCTTAAATTTGTAATGGTCCTACCTCAGTCTCCCATGGAGTTGGGATCAGAGCCTGCACCACCAGGCCTGACTAAAGTTGTTTTGTGCAGGCCTCCTAGGTTACCTTGTCCTGAAGCATGGCAGAAACCACTGATCCGGTGCTCTTGCCTGTGGAAGAAGGAAGCCTGGAGAGGTTCTTGGCATGGTGTCTCACTCCGCAACAAAATGGTGGGATCTCCTCAGGAACTGGGTGTTTTTGATCCCTGTTGGGGCTGGGCTTTCTGACATCTGCCTTCTGTGTCATACACGGGGGTTCCCTGGCTCTTGCCAAGGGGCAGAAAGCCTGGAGAACAGCTGCTGAGACCTAGGGAAGGAGTCCCCAGGGCTTGTCCAGGTGGGTTATCTGGAAGGCCAGCACTGGGCGTAGGGACTGGGAGTACAGGAGAGAGTCCAGACACAGCTGCAGGGGCAGCAGGGTGGCACGAGGCCCCGCCCTCAGGGTGTGTGAGGCTCTGCAGGACCACGTGGGCTCCGCCCCCCCCCCCAAGGGAGAGCGGTGTGGGAACAGAATGAGAGTTCAGTGTCCCATGATGGGATGGAACAAGGTAGGCAAACCCGAGCTTGAAACTTCTGAACAAGAAAGAATGAAGCCTTCCAGGGAGGTCAGACGTGGTGGTACAGGCCCCAGCCACCCAGCACTCCAGGGGGCTGCAGCAGGAGGGCCACAAACGCCAGTCCGGCCTGGGAAATTTAATGAGGGAAAGAGGCCCTGTCTCGAAACAAAACATGAGAAAAAGACTGGGATTGTAGCTCAGTGACAAGGTCTTGAGTTCGGTCCCTGTATGCTCTCCTCAAAGGAGTAAACTAGGAAGTGCGAATTCTGAACAAGCGTGAGTCACTGGGAAAAGAGATTTAGCAAAGTCTGTATATATGGTGAATTAAGATGAACTCTTCCTATTTGAAATAAGACAAAATAAAATGAAGGCATATGAGTTTGAATAAAAGATAAAAATCAAAGCACAGAAAGAGAAAGAAAAGGGAGTGAGAGAGAAAGACAGAGAGAGAGACGATTAAGGCGAAAATTTGGGTGCAGGATCAAAATTAAGAATTGTGAATGTAAGTGACAAGTGCGTGTAAAGTGCGTGTAAGGTGCGTGTAAGGTGTGTGATGTTGGGTCAGTGCACGAGCCTTGCTGTTTGGAGGCAGGTGGGGAAGAGAGGAGCTCCTGGGTGAGTCTGTGACTGGGCTTAGCCAGAGGGGTCCCTCCTGCGAGGAGTGTCCCTCGGGGACAGGGACCAAAGGCCTCCCGAGCCCTTGCTGAGGCTTTTGAGATTCTACATGAAGGAGCATTCAGGCTCTAGAATCTTTGCTCAGGAAAGCTCAGAGACAAACTGCTCCCCAGTCTTGGGCTGAAAGTATAACCAAATGGTTGAGAATGAAACCCTGCGGGGTCTCCCCCTGACCCCTGGAACCGGCAGCTTGGAGCAGGCCCTGCAGGTGGCTCTGAAGCTCCGGGCCTTTGCCTTCAGTTTTGCTGTTGTTGTCTTACTTCTTTCTGTAGTGCTGGGGATTGAACCCAGAACTTTTTTTTTTTTTTTTTTTGTATTTTAAGGAAGGGTCTACAGGGTGTTCAGGGTCTCACCACTAGCTCGGACTCATGGTGATCCACCTGTTTACAGCCTCCCAAGAGCTGATTACAGGCGCGTGGCACCATGGCCCAGTCTCAGTTGCCGTCTCGCGTGTCCAGAAGGGAAGCCAGTATGGCTGGCCCCTGGGAAGAAACCCCTGCACCTGCTTGCAGATGCTTTAATCCACTGAGCTATTTGGCCAGCCCACCCCTGCCCCCCCTTTTTTTGTAGGAACCTAGAACTTTTGCCTGAGTTATATACTTAATGACTTATTTTTAGCTAAGTTGCTAAATCCCCTAGCTGGGCTTGAACTGTGGGATTTTTGTAAGGTGGTTAATCCCTTTGTCACAGGGCCAGGTGCTTAGGTGAGTGTGGGCCCTGACCCTGCGCCCCTTCCCGCTCCCTCCTCAAGCGGTAGCTGCCTGTTCAGCTCTCTCTGAGCCTCAGCCATCATCTCTCTGGGATGTCAGTACCTGCTCCCTGGCACAGGCAGTGTTGTCTCCCGGCTTTGGAGCAGCAGGCAGCTATGCCATGCTGGGTTCCAACAGGGCCTGTGTAGGGTGTTGGACAGGCTCTGCACACATCTGGCCACATCTGGCCTTGTTTTCCCAAACATCTTTCTAGTTCTGTCTCCACATAACCTGGGGCTCAAGGCTGGGCTTCTGGGGAGCATCCAGACTGTATATGCACCTGGGAATGCTGGGAAACCAGGCAGGGGAGAAGACTCCAGAAGCAGCCAGCGAAAGGGCCAGACCCTGCCTCCAGGGTCACACATGCATGAGGAGGGGGTGTCCAGACCTAGTCTCAGAAATTCACCTGAGCAGACTGAAGAGGTGTCCCCACGAGAAGGTGGTGGGCAGGCTTCCTACCTTGAGACACCCTGAGCTGGAGGAGCAAGGCCTCTGCCGGTCAGACAAGGTGGCAGCTAAGTGATGTAAGGGGTATGGGGTGGGTGACAGTCCGGAAGTGGCTGGTGGTACTGGGGACACCAGAAAGAAATGGAGACTGTCATCCTCCAGGTCCTGGGACAGCCATGCCTGCAGAGCCCCTTACAAGAAAGGGGAAGGGAGAGGCAGTCACCAGAGGGAGGAGCCCCAGCTGGCCTGGAGACCTGGTGGTCCCTGCACAGACGACCTCAGAGCACAGGGTGGCTGTGATCCTGTCTGAGGCCAGCGTGTCCCAGGGCAGCGAGGACCGCTCCAGCCCCACTGGTGTGTCTCGCAGAACCATGGCTGGTGAACACGGGGAGCTAATGGAGGCCTCTCCATTCTCCAAGCCCCTGCCAAGTCCGCCACCAAGAATAATAAGCATTTAGAAAATAATTATACATCTGGACAAATCTGTTTCAGTCTACTGGATTGAACATAATCATATTAAAACATAATGAATACATTCAAACACACAATGCCTGATTAAGTAGTCGCTCAGGAAGGGGAGCTGGGAATGGGGGCTGGCTGGTGACCAAGCTGGGCAGCGAGGGCTCGGGCCTGCGGAGAGGCTGGCCACTCTGAGCCACCGCAGGCTTATGATTGATGTTCCTTGTCGCTTCTGGGTTAGGTCCTGTATTGCTCAGGCTTTTACTTAGAGGAGCCGATATAATACAAGGGATGGATATTAGCATAAAATATACAATGTATAAGGGATTACAAGACTGGCTTATAACAGTCAGCTGCAGAGTCAGCTGAGGAAGTGTGCAGAGGGCGTCTGCACACCCCAGACTGAAGAATTCAGTCCCAAGGTCTGAAGCTCACTGCAGCGCTCCACGCAAGTCTCCGTCTGTCAGCCGATGGGTCTGTGATAGACGCTGAAGAGTCTACGATGGAAGGCGAAAGATCCAAGCTGGAGGCCAAAGAGTCTGTGCTGCAAGCCAGGAGACGAGGTCCAAGCTGAATGCAAAGATTGAAGTTTCTCGGATGAAGCGAAACATCGACTCCTACTTCAGCCCCTTTATAAGGTCTCTTTGTGCTGAGCCACTCTGGGGTGGGCCCATTGTATCCTAGAGTGGGACCATTCCCACCCCAGGGCTGGCCCTGGTTTTGCCCTAGGGAGGAACCAACTGTACCCCAGGGCGGGATGCCCCCTGGCCAGGAACCCGGCTGCTGAGTCGTCCAGCCAAGCTGACACAACGTATCAACCACTATAGGTCCCTAATTTTCTTCCTCTCCTGAGACTTAGGCTCATCTGTACAGACTCCTTGGGGTTCTGAGACTCGATGTTTTCACTTGGCATTTGATCTTTCACATGGTGTGGTCAAAAAGTATGGGGAATGTTTTAAATTTTAAAATTGAAGGGCAGCAAAAGACACATTGCCGCGAATCCCTCTCAAGGCCCTATCTCTCATTCCAAACATCTGTCCCATCATTTTTGAGCACTTTCTCAAGCAGTTCTGGAAGTCCTTGTTTTTGTCTTTACTCGCTCTCTCCTGGCTGTCTTGAGGTCCTGAACTGATCAAAAACATTTTGCTTCCCTGTCACTTTTCTTTTTAATTTTTGGTACTGGGGATAAATGTCAGGACCTTGCAGTTACCAGGCAGGTGCGTATGCCCCTGAGCTATCCCCCCAGCCCTTCCCTGTCACCTTGCTGCTGGGCGTGGAACCACAACTTGCACTGTTTCAGGTCTGGTAATTAACGTGGATGAGAGCGCAGTGTCATGCTTTACTGAGCCTGACTTTCCACGAGATGCTCCTCGGAAGCAGCGCGCTCACCGTAGTTTTTACATGTCTTAGAAAGACCCTCATGAAAGAGGACTCCCAGAACTGCTTCAGAAGATGGTAAGAGCAATGGGCTAAGTATGTCCAAGTGGGGCAGAATATTTTTCAAGGGTTTAACATCAGTGCCTTTTATGGTAATAAGGATTTAAAATTTTAAACATCTACTGTAGTTTTTCCACTACCCCTGGTATGATTTGGGATGGGAAGAGGGGAAAGGGATTCAGGATGCATGTAGCACCCCAAGTCCTGCTGCCTCTGTGCAGGTGTGGCATCCTTGGCAATTCCACGGTGGGTGTGCGGTGCCCTGTCTCCTTCTCAAGGCAAGGTGACACCAGCAGCCGTGGCGCACAACAAGCTGTTGTCTCAGTGCCTCTCGTACCCCAGCTGGGCCTCCCTCCGTGTGACACACAGGTCACATCCCCTGGCTCCCATGCCTGGTGGAGACTCAGGCTCCTCGGGAATCTCAGGGATGCTGAACCCCCTCTGGCTTTGGGGAGCAGCTTGGTCAAGGGCACCTCCCATGTGGATTCGCGCTGCCCCATGCCTTATCCTCAGCTCCCCGGCGCTGCCCAGTCCCTGTCCTGTGCCAGTCCATCCTGGGCATCCGTGGGGTGTCAGCACTGCAGATGGAGACTGGCAAGGACCACGGTGGGGTGACAGGGCTGGTTCCCACTGGAGGCAGCACTGTCCCTGCTGTCTTGACATTTGGAGTTGATGCAAAATGTTTCCCTGTCGTGATCATTTTGACTTTGGGGAAGAGCCAGAAGTCACATGGTGCCAGATCTGGTGCATAGGGTGGAGGGGGACACAGTGTGATTTTTTTTTTTTTAACAAGTCTGCCTTTGCATTGGCTGGCGCTCGGCAGCAGCCTTCACACTTCGGACACTCAGGAAGGGGCCCTCAGGAGCCGCTCCAGAGTGGCGGAGACGATGGGGGTGAGTGCGTCTGAAGCAAAGGGGATACAGTCTTTTTCTTTCTCTCTCTCTTTTTTTTTTTTTTTTAAATCTTTTTGAGACAGAGTCTCGCTGTGCAGTTTAGGCTGGCCTTGAACTCACTTTGGTAGTCCAGGCTGGTCTTGAACTTGCACCGATCCTCCTGCCTTAGCCTCCCAAGTGCTGGGATTACAGGTGTGCACCACCATGCCTGGTTCGATATTTTGAGTGGGATTCACGGCAAAGTGTTTTCTTTTTCCTTTTTGTTAAGAATTTTGGCTTTTACCATAATTTCCTGTCATCCCTTGTGGAGCTGGAGAGGAAAGCACAGCAGTAGGGGAGGAAATACAGGTGGAGGGGTCTCGGGCCATGAGCGCGGCTCTGAGGAGCGGAGAACAAATTTCCCCGAGCGTGCAAGCCCAGGGGCACGGAGCGCATGCCCCATGGGGCCTGGCTGTCGCTGTCCACCATCCTCAAGGGCCTCGGAGGGCTGGAGGAGCCTGCACATCCTCCCTGCACATCCACCTGCTTAGTCCACCGAGCAGTGTGGTCCTGGCATTTCCCGTCATCCCTATTATTGTACAGTCACTGGAAGTTCTCAGCACCCTGTGGTGAAGGATGGGGCTCAGGGAGACCTTTCTGTCCCCTGGTATAGGAAAACCTGAAGCCTGTGAGGGAGGCCATGTGACCCTTGGAAGTCTTTCGGATCCTCTGGGTCTCATCTCTGGGGGCTGACAGGTGAGCTCCTCTCACAGGCTGCTAGAGGGAGTGCAGCATTTGAGGTCCCAGTGAAGGACACTCGGTAGTGTCCACCCAGCGTGAATGGTTCTGCCCTGGGACACATGTGTTCCCACTGCTGTCCTCAAGTGACCTTCCCCAGCTCTGTCTGACCCCAGCAGTGGATCCGGCCCATCCCGCCTGCCCGCCCACCATGGGTGGGAAGACCCGGATTTGCTGATGGCTAGGCTGTGAGCTGCCAACGCTTAATCGCTCTCAGGAGTACTTAATTTTAATCTGAGACTCAAAGCCAGAGTGCCCTGGGGTGGCAGAGGCACACATCACGGGAGGGGGAGTGTAAGAGCATGTGGCAAGTGTGTGTGGTGTTCAGTGTGTGGGGTAGACTTGGGTGCATGTTGTGTAAGGTGTAAAAGTATTCCATATGGTTCTGTATGACTGTTTGTAGGAGTACATCTGTGAGTATATACGAATGTCTTGGTGTGTGCAGTGTGGGTGTGGATGTGGCATGTGATTGTGTGTAAATGAGTGTGGTGTGTGTGTGTGTGATCTGTGCTGTGTGTGGCATGTGAGGGTGTGTGGTATGTGAGTGTGCATGTGTGTCCATGAGTCTGAGCGCCTGAGCCTGTTTTCTGTCACTGTCACTGAGCACCACCCATAGAGTGGCTCACACAGGGAGGAAGTTCATTTCCGGTGGTCCTGGGCATGGGAGGGCCAGGGTTGAGGGGTCCAGGTCCTTCTCCTGGTGGTAACTCTGTAGGGCAATGTCTTAGTTACTTTTTTACTCATTGCTGGGACAAGTACCTGACACTCAAAATGAAGGAAGGAAAGGTTTATTTAGCTCACAGTTACTGGAGATTTCAGTCTTCATGGTGGCAGAACAGTAACATTCTCGGCAGAAGCAACTGACCAACCAGAGCACCAGAGAGCAACAACAAGAGCCTGTCTCTCTGAACCTCTTTATATTACATTCAGGCTCTCTGCCTTAGCCTATCCACCTTAGGCCACACCCATAATTCCAGCCATACTCAGACCAATAACCCCAATCAGTTCTAAAACACATAATCCCAGTGGATCATGAGTCAAGTCTCAAACTCTAGAAGTCCCCACCTCATGATTGCATAATGCTTTGGGAGGACAACTAGACATAAACCATAACATTCCACACTGGGCCCCCAAAGTCTCATATATATATCCCTTTGTGCAAAAGGCATTTTAGTCCATCTGGAAGAGTTGCCAAAGTCCCAACAGTTTCAGCATTACTGAAAAGTCAGTCTCAACTCTTCTCCCAGATCCAAGGCAAACTGTCATCTGTGAACTCCTATACAAAAGAAAAGTTAAACATATCCAACATTCAAAGGCACAAGATAAACACTACAATTCCAAAAGTTGCAAACAACAGGGTAATACAAAATACTGGGACCAACACATGTCCAAAATCCAGCAGGGTAAACATTAAATCCCATAGTTCCAACTGGAGCATCCAAAACAGTCTGCACTGAGTTGTGGGCCCCATGCAGCTCTGTCCCTAAGGAACTTTTGGTGGTAGTTTCCATGGCTTCTCTCTTAGCCTGGCTTAGCTTCCTCTTTGTAGTTTTCACATTCCTGGCTTTTCCAAACTTCTCGGGTTTCCACTGAATTGGCTTCTCACACACAGCTTAACACACTGCCCTCTCAGGGACACACTACTTGGCCTCCCAGGCCTTCTGCAATCTAGATGGAAGCTTTCTTAACCTCAGAACTCCTGCATTCTCAATGCACCTAAAACAATTGCCATGTGGATGATGCCAAGGTCTGCTGCCAGCTGGAGCAGTGGCCAGGATTCCTTCTCTCTTGGTTGTAGGGGTGGAGTGCCTAGAGTGATGGATACTCTGACCTTAATTCCAAGAAATGAATTCTCCATGCTGGTGCCATTTTGGAACCTGGTTTGGCTATTGCCGCCATTCTGGTACTTGGGTTTCTGCAGCCTTCTTCTCAAGGCAAAACCTCTCTCCTTTGCAATTCTGAGGCTGCAAAAGGCGAAGAGCTGCCACCTCTTGTGGTGCCCTCGGGCCATCCTTCTGATTCTTTGGTTCATTCTCAGCAATGGAGATCCTTTTAGCTCCATCTTTGCAGTCCACAGCTCTCCTGGTGCTTCCTTCTTGGCCAAACTCACAATATTTTAAATCATCCTGCTTGGCTCTTTGCTCTTGATTTTCAACATAAATCTGGCTAAAATCTGCCAATAACAACTATGCTACCATCCCAATAGTTCACTGCTTTGAAATATCTTTTGAAAGATTAATCAATCCACCATGCTTAATTTCAGTCTTAGGCAAAGTCTCTGGGCACGAGCAAAATTCTGACAGACTTTCAGCCAATCCATAGCACAAATCATCTGGAGTCCAACAACCAGTGCTGTCCTTTTTTCCAGCAGAAACCTCCTCAGCCTGGTCTTTATTGCCAGGCTTCCTATCAGCATTCTAGTCTGAGCTCTGACCAGAATCTCCCAAACAGAACAACCGAAGCTGTTCTAGTGCTTTGCTTGTAGGCAACATCTCTGAACCTCTCTTATCTCTTCCCATAAGCTGTTTCCAAGACCTTGTAATCCACATGGTCAGGATAGTCACAGCAACAACCCCACTTCTCTGGTGCAAAAGTCTGTCTTAGTTACTTCTTTACTCATTGCTGGCACAAATACCCTACACTCAAAATGAAGTCAGGAAAGGTTTATTTAGCTCACAGTTACTCAAGATTTCAGCCCATATTCGGCTAGCCCAAGGCTGAGTGGAACAGGGCAGAGAGCATCCAGTTCATGGTGGCAGAACAGCAACATTCCCAGCAGAGGCAACTGACCAACCAGGGCACCAGAGAGCAACAAGAGTCTGTCTTTATATTACATTCAAGATCTCTGTCTCAGCCTATCCACCTTAGGCCACACCCATAATCCCAGAAGTACTTAGACCCATAATCCCATCGGTACTAAAACACATAATCCTAGTGGGTCATGAGTCAAATCTCAAGCTGTTGAAGTCCCCGCCTCATGATTGCATGAGGCTTTGGTGGGACAACTAGGCATAAACCATAGACATAAACCATAATAGGCCATGAGGTAGCAGGTCGTCCTGTGGAAGCCAGGATGAGCTGGCCTGAGAGAGCTGCTTCCACAACCAAGCAGTCCCTCCATAGCCTGTCCTCTGTGACACTGTCACTTGTGAAAGGTGCCACAGTCCCCACCTCTGAGTATGTCACAGCGGGGCTTAAATTTCAGCATGAATTTTGGTGGGGACATTCAGACCATAGCAGTAAGTGTGTAGTGTGTGTGAGCATGTGGGTGTATGCATCCATGTGTATGCGTGAGTGTGGGTACCTGTGACTGTGTGGGTGTACTGTGTATGAGTGTGTGAATGTGTGTGTCTAGCAAAAGCCCCATAAGCCACCCCCGCAGGGCACCTATCAATGACATGATGGCGGTGACTCCAGGACTGTGGGGTGCCACAGATCTGCTCTAGGTGGCTGTGGGGTCTGAGCCAGCCCAGCCTCTGAGGATGTTCTCAGGGAGCTGTGGAAGCAGGAGTAGTTGTGCCCAGGTGGCAGAGGGTGACGCCCACGTTGTCCTGGCAGGAGAGCCAGGCCAGGGCTTTGGCTACTGCCGTGTGCGCTGGTGGATTGTTTTTAGGATCTGGAGAGGGACTCCTGGGGGAGCTGAGGACACCTGGAAAGTTTCTGACCTGTCAGTTGACTGATTCTAGAGACTTCCTGAGTCAGGAGGGGCTTGGGGAAGCCCTGGCAGGACTGGTAACGCAGGGTATTTTTCTTGTTCAGCTTGGCTTTCCCAAGTGAGCGTCAAAGGGGCAGTAGGGGTAAGGCGGAGGGTGGCCCACAGGGCTCCATTGTGTTGCAGGTGACAGCTGGGACCCAACTGGCCACGCTGAGTGGCTCCAGGGAGATGACTCAGTAGTGCGAGTCCCTGTTTGGGACCCACCTGGGCACTGCCATTGTGGCCTCGGTCCAGATGGTAGCCTGGATGCCATGCAGACAGCTCCTAGGGGCCAGAGCCCACAGCAGGGTCCATGGAGGAATTCCGGGCACCTGCTTTGGTCCCCAAATTTCTGAACATGCTTGGGGGAGCTGTGTTTTATGACCACCTGAAGGTCAAGGCCTAAGTGGGGAGTCGTAGTGTTCATACAGGATTCAAGGTGAGTGGAGAGAGACTGCTGGTGACTGCAGGGGTCCTGCCAGGGTGCTCTGGTGGCCCTGGCTGCTTGGATGAGGTCACAGCTCGGCTCACCCCTAGGCTCTGGAGCAGCTCTATGGGCCACTGTGAGGAGCTCCGAGGACAGCTCAGATGAGCAGGGGTTCAGAATGCTTTGTTCTCCCTCTCCCCAGGCCTGTGACCCTGTACTGCAGTGTCTTCATCTCTGAAATGGAGCTAATATTAATATTAATGCCTGCCTCCTGTGTCATGGTGAGGAATATATCCATAAATCCACAGCCAGTCCTTAGAAATAGATCAGACCAGAAGGTTAAGACTACCATGGCTTCTTTTATATGAGAAACTCTAGATGTAAGTAATCTAAAGAACAAAATGAAAAAGTAATACTTAATGTATTGCAAAGATATGTTCATAATTAAAAATATTGTCAAAAGAAGCTGCTTGTCGGATGAAGAATAGGCGTTAGCTTCCGCACAGGAACTGGGGCCGGTGGAAGTGCTGAGTACCATGTCCTGCTGAGGGAGGCTGCTGGCCTTGGCAAGGGGACACCTGGGCTGTGCTCTTGTGAGGACCAAGGTGAGGACCGAGGACCAAGGACCGAGGTGGGACAGCGCAAGTCCCCTGAGCTCCTCCTATCCCAGGGAAGATTTGCAGTTTTCGTGCCCTTTGAAGTCAGACTGATGACATACTCCTCTTCAGTTTGTTCACTATTATTTGCAGTGACAGGCCTGTCATTTCCCTCGAAAGTGATCTGAGCACTGCCACAGCCCTGAGGACAAGCGCTGTCACAGTCTCCCATGGTCCCCCCTTATTCTGGGGGACACCAGAATGCTGACGTCCTCCTGCCATGGTTCTTCCCAGATTTATCAGGTGTGGTTTTTCTCTGAAGGACATTGCTTTAGGAACCATCTGGTTACCCTGAAGGACAATTTCTATAAAAAGACAGGGTGGCTGTTAGGTTCTTTCCTTTCAGGCTTCTTTTTAAAAAATTATTTATTTATTTGGTACCAGGTCTTGCTATGCAGCTTGGACTCATAGTGATCTTCCTGTCTCAGCATCCCCAGTGCTGGGATCACAGGCGTAAGCCATTTTCCATGGCAGGGCCAGCATGTCATGCTATACCAGCGATCAAACCCGGGTCCTTGTGCTAGCCAGGCAGGCACTTAGGCCACCGAGCTATCTCCCCGGCCCAGCCACCACTTCTTCTTTTTTTTTTTTTTTTAATTTTTAATTTATTTATTATTTTTATTCTTGTTTCAGAACCTTTGTTTGTTTATTCACTCATTTTTATGGCCAGCTCAGTCCATCCCAAGGTCAGGGCTGGTGCAGCATGTGGTGCCGGGGATCGAACCGCAGTCCCTGAAGCTGCCCAAGCTTCCCCAAGCAGGGGCTTTAGACCACTGAGCCATCCCGCCAGGCCCAGCCACCACTTCTTAAAAGAGTCATGAATGTCTCGGCGGTGACACCCGTATCTGTTTGGTAGCGATTTGTGCTGTGTTTGTTGGCAGACCTGACTTGCAGTTCGCGCTTGTATGTGGCGTGTAGGGCGTTCCTCCCGTTGGGGTTCGGGAGCTCCAGGCCAACGCCCTGCGCTTCCTCCTGTGGTGGGGGGCTCTGGAAGCGGGTTTTCAGTCCCCTAGTCTGCAGGCCAGGGGTGCGCGCTGCTGCTGGGGCCTCGCTTGCCTGGGCTCCCTCTCCTCCTTCTCGCTCTTCCTCTTCCGTTTCTGCTGCTCCTCTTCCTCTTCCTCCCCTCCTCCTCCTCCTCCTCC
>PVJA010022865.1:0-33713 GCA_004027025.1 Myocastor coypus
CACCTATGCTCATAGCAGCACAATTTGTTATAACCAAATCTTGAAAACAACCAAAATACCTGTCACCTGAAGAATGGTTAAAGAAGATGTAGTATTTTTATATAACAGAATATTACTTAGCTATAAAGAATGATAAACTATAAGACTTCATACATAAATGGATGTGTCTTGAAGATATACTCATAAGTGAAATAAACCAGACCTACATGTGTAAATATCGTGTATTCTCCCTAGTGTAAGAAATCAAAAAGAGAAATGAAAATAGAAAGACATAACACAGCTGAATGCAAATCAAGAACTTAAGGATTAAACAATGAAGAGTTTGAAGGCAGAAAAATTAGGAAACATGGCTAGAACAAAGCTATGCACTTATATACACAGGATTAGACAATGGTCCTAAGAACTCTAACAGACTTTTCACACTGAGGATAGGAATGTGTAACACTAAAACTATGCTTGAAATGCCTGTCATTCTAGTCTTTTAGATGTGTGCTGCTTCTAATATCATTTCAGTCATTGCTATACTCTCTGAAGTAAAAAAAAAAAAAAAAAAAGTATTAAAAGAGGGTAAGAGACTAGGAAAAATGCCATAGGATTGACCTGCCACAGTTGTGTATATACTTAGATTTTTAAATTTCTGTGTAAAAATGTGTAAGTGCTTTTATCACATTCCTTAAGGATTTATTAGAATATCAATCATTGATGGAAAATACTGGTTCCATCTTTAGTCTGAAGTGGTAGATATTCAGCAAGACAATGATGTTAAGCTTAAGTACCTATGTTGTAGAGTAATAGTATCACTAAGCTTCTCTTCTGGAGGGTTAAGAACATAAGTTTACAGACCAAAAATTAGAGAAAAAGAAGAGCTACAAGGATAGCCAAAGTTTGACCCTGACTCTTCAAGGTCAATGAGGACTCATGATATAAGAGGATCCGTGCTGTAACATCCTATAACTCAGTGATGCCCCAAATTTTCTGTTCAAGGAGATCAATGGGCCGCAGAGGAAAGGGATTGATGATGTATTGTGGGCCTAAGTAGAGTCACCTAGAGAGAAAACATTCTCTCAGGCTTTCACAGACAGCAAACTGGTCAAGCAATGGGCATTACTCATCCATATGGCTGACACTGACATCAGTTCTATAAAGCACTGTACATGGTTTCAAGCTAAATCCTGAGGGGATTTGACTGACACTGGGAGATACAAAAGTTACATGTTTTATTATACAGGCCTTGCTTTAACTTGCCCTTAACTACCCAACAGAAAAGTTTAACCACTAGGCATAAAACATAGAGCTAGATTAGTATGCTGAGCTTTAATAGGCTTAAATCAACAGCTTTCCACATAGCCAGCTCTGCCAATAATCTAATGTGATTTGTGGAATATTGGACTTTGTATACAACTACTTTCTCCTAGTTTAATGAAAATTTTTTGTACCATTAGTGATTAGAAAAATTATCATGTCTGTATGCTGTGCTCTGAATAACTACTATGAGGACAATAATATGCGTTTTATCAATTATTGTGAATGTACTATTAACATGTTTTAAAGCTGTCACATTGTTATTTCTCAATAAAAGTAATATAAATAAATAAATAAAATGGAGAATGATCTTTGATGGACGACAGCGTATCCAAAGAAAGATATAAAATAACATTATTTGTATGTATTTAATAATTAATATTTAATAAATATTTAATAGAGAATATTAATGTGGTTCTTCTGTTAGTCTGTTTTGTTTTGTTTTGGTACCAGTGATCAAACTCAAAACTTCGAGTTTAACCGTTAACTGGCAGGCTTTTATGCTGCTGACCTATCTCGCAAACAAGGCTATTCTAATTTAAAAGAAAGAGTAGCCCCAGGCAGAAGGACAGGAAACAAGGTGGTGTGGCTTGAAAAAATAATGAGTTGGTTTAAGTGAGATGTAGAGTTCCTGATTAAAAGTATCATAAAATGCCTCAAATCTGAAATGGGATATTATCTGCCAAGAGAAAGAATTCATTCCCTGTATCAGAAACTTTGGCAAATTATGAATACTGTTGGAGTAAGGACGCAAATTTGATCTACAGACAATGAGGCATATCTGGCAACACAGAAATAAGTAGAGAGTTGCAAAATACAAAATGAGCTAAAAGATGTAGTGGGCTGAAGAGTATCACTCCAAGTTCATGTCCATTCAGAAGCTCAGATGTGACCTTGTTTGGAAGATAAGATTAAAGATAGAAAAAGTGACTTGTCCTTGATTTTAGGTGTCCCTCAAGCACTAAGATAACAATCCTCAAAAGAAAAGAAGAGAAAATGATGGTGAAGAAGGCGATCAGAGCAATGTGTTTATCTTCCAAGAAATATGAACTGTAGATGAGCCCTGGAAGCTGAAAGAGAAGCTGTCATGCTTAGAACCTAGAAGGAGTCAACGCTACCAACACTTTGAACTCAAATTACCAGTCTCCTCATCCAAAAGGACATAGCATACATTTTGTTAAATCACTCAATTGTGGCTATTTGTGACAGTGATCTTAGTAAATCCATATATGAAGTCATGGCAGATATCCAGGTGAAGCAAAATTAAAAAGTAAACAAAGGAGAGAGAGCAGCAGTGAAGGCAACTGCGAGTACACGATGCACTATAATATTTGTGTATAGTGACCTGCACTGCACAAATTTTTATTGGAATGTATATGAAAAAATCAGAATTCTTTACTTAAAATACAGTCTTCGTATCATAAATTACTGGTTGCACAAGGCCAGCTCTTTCTCTATAACATGTCAACTAACCTATGCAAATAAGTTTTAGGAGAGTTGAGGGGCCAATATTTTCAGTCTGACTTTCTCAGAGAGTAGAGGTACTCTTTAATAGAAATTATAAATCTAAGCTTTTGTGTAAATAAAGTAAAATGATACTTTCAACCTACTTATTTTTCATGATAGCACACCAGAAATTTGGCCTCTAGTATGAATTTTGATGACCCCAGATAAAAATGAAGTTAATATAGTAAAGTATAAGTATAATAAGAGTATTTGTATAGCAGAAAATGGATCCAAAAGGGGAGAACAGTTTATTGTGTCAGTATATTAGGAAAGACTTTCCTGCTTCTGTTGTGAATAAGATCTAACTGGCCAAGTTCTTCACAAAAAACTGCTGGGTGATCTCTAGCTTAGACTAAAATATCCTGCAAGAACAGACTCAATTTTTGTTTTCAGTTTTTCTTCGCTTTGTCTTTATAGTTACAGTGTTGTACTGAGCTTGTTAATAGTAGAGGCCATTTATTTTCCTTGAAATCAGAAATCTGAGTCTTGATTTATGATAGTCGATACACAGATATAAAGCAGATATTAAAAAATTGATCTTAATCTCAGGAAAAAATACTGAGATTGACAACATGGATTTCAGGAGTTGATGCAGATAAAATTGCTAAAACTGAATTGGCTGAGAGAGCCCATACTTAAATTTATTGATTGTTGTAATGAACAGAGAGAAGGATTTCATCTATACAAATTGGTCTCCCAAAAATCTTTCAATAAATATATTCAATACATTGGTGAAGTGGAACTTTACTGTAACTTTTTCTGTTTTTTTTTTCTTCTATTTTTTATTTGGTCCATCATTTATAGGAAATGTCAAGTGATTCCAAAGACCACCTGGAGTTGCTCTAACTTCAATCCCCTGAGAAGCCTCCAAAGGTCAAGTATCATCCACTCCTTCTCAGATGCCTTCACATCATACTAAGTTCCTAGTTAATCTTCCTCTTTCCTATAAAAGTCACATATGGCAGTGCTCTTGATGAAAATGATACACAATCTTTCAATTTTGGAAACTGAGCTTCTCATATACTCAGGAAAACATTCCACATACTAATGGCAAAATTAAAATACCAAAAGCAAAAAAGACTGAAAATTGTGTTACCACATGCACTAACCTCCCCAAAATTTAAATGTTATACACTACATACAAATACTAATACACTAAAATAAAAAGTTTAAAATAGCTCTTTTGAATTAATTTCATTTGAACATTTTTAAATGCGATCCTATTTATGATAGGGAATTTGTACAGGTATATAAGCTGATTTTCCCCCCCATTCATTTCATCATTTGCAAAAGCTTTGGTTTCAGTTTTTGCTTTACCTTTTATTTTTTTCTTTTCCCTTCCTTCATTCTCCCTTCCTTCCTCTCTAGTTTTCCTTCTCCCTTGATACACCTCTCTGTGTTGTGGAGGGTGATCTACTTTACTGAGTTCAATGACAGTCTCATCCTAAAACACCCTCATAGACAAACTCAAAAGCAGTGTATGAATTGGGCACTGCTGGGCCCAGTCAGGTTGCCAAAGCCAGCCACAGCCAGGAAGCCTACCAAGCTTGTTTGCCTAAAGAATATAGAAATGATACAGCTGATGGACAAATGTTCCTATGGCAGTGCCATAGCCCCTTTATCCCTGAGAGGCAGAGTGAAGCAGATAAATCGCAGGATGGCTCGCAGAAGACTGAAGTAAATGCTGACACTAACAAGAGGTGCTGTGAAAAGTTGGAGGGTTACAGAGGCAATGGAAATGAAAGGCCAACATTATGCGTGTAGAACTGCAACTTTTGTGGGGGCATTTAAGATAATCTTGTAAAGAATTGACATTTCTCAAGGATTTCATCAATACTTGTCCAGTAATGAGAGCCACAAATGATAAAAGAAACACTTTCATGCTGTGATAAGATTCTGGTAAAATGCTGAAACCACAGCACAAAGCCAATGCTGTGAAAGTTAAAAGCTGGGTTATGGCACTGCATATGTTCATCTCAGCATTCGTGAGGCTGAGGCAGGAGAGTCATGGCAAGCCTGATGCCATATAATGAATTCAAAGTCAGCATGAAGTGTGTAGCAAAACCCAATATCAAAATATAAGAGAGAGAAAAAAAGAAACTTTATATTTTTTCCAAATAATATAATGTGTGATGACCTTGGATAATTCACTTTACATTTTGGTTTCTGTAATGACTGAAGTATGCTGGGTCCCCAAAAGACTTGCACACTTGTACACTAGGATCAAAAGACTTGATCCTAGCAGAGAAGGGTTTGCACATGGGGCCTACAGAGATCATTGGGTCCTGAAGGTGCTGATCTCACGATTCACTAGTGAGCTTCTAGCTGAATGGGGTGCAGTGCAGATAGAGGGAGCAGATCCTGGAGGCACAGCAGTGAAGGGTGTCTTGTCCCTGGCCTGTTCCTCTGTGGTGCAAGCTCCCTCTTTCCCTTTCTCACTTGCTCCTTCCTATCTGTGATGAATGAGTGGCTTTGCTCTTTCATGGGCTTTTACTATAATTTTCTGTCTTACCATGAGCCCAGAAATAATGACATCACTTAGACACTGTCAGGAACCTCTCAAGCCATGAGCCAACATCAGCCTTTTCTCATTTTAATTTGATTTATTTGGGTATTTTGTAGCATCAATAATCTAAGTCAAGGAAAACTGCAAGCATCAACATTCCCTCCAAATGGGTCCTCCTTTCCCCTCTATTCTCATTGCTCTGCCCCCACTCTGTAACATACAATAGGACTGAGTTTACCAGAAGGGAGCTAATTTTATGCATCAGTTTGGTATGAATTTTCTCTCAGGTGAATGAGACAGTATTGCAAAGGTGATCACTGAGCCACCTAAACTTCTCTTCCGTAAGCTGGAAATCTCATCTTTCACTTCACTCCCCCAAGAAATGGAATGGCCCTTCTGTTGTTGGAAAAGCGAGGGATGGCCATCAAAATGCATCATGCAGTTGTACTGTAGAAACTGCTCCACCTTGCCACTCAATGGCTACCAAGTCCAGTTATCTTAGTAAGATGTGCACTTACTTGTACTTCTAGGGACAGCACTGAATGGCCATAGTGCAAATCTCTCCTTCACACAAAGCCTGTGCTACTACTTCGTAAAAGGGTCAGATTCATTTAGTAAGGCTAAACTTTAAAATTTCTTTTAGCAGTGGTAAATATGTCATCCAGTATAGAAGAACTCCAGAAATATAAGTGTTGCTCACATAGTTTATCGGAGCAATAAGCATTCTAAGATTGAATATGAATTTTGAGTAAACAATAGTCATTTAGCACATTTTGATCAAGTGAAAAGTAAAGTAACATCGATAGCTGACTATAAGTATATATTAAAATAATATGGCTGTCATCTTTTAATTATATAATACTATACTATCTATGAGACTGGGTTACCAAACTAGAGTAATCCATTTTAAAATATAGCAACAGATTACATTCGGAAAACTGTGAAAAATTAAATTTTAAAATAAGAAATGTGAGGCTGACTGTAGGTAAATGAGATGAGTGAGTGTCTCAGAATGAAATATTCAAGACTATATAGCAAGAAGCTTCCCTAGGAAAAAAGAAAATTCACTTTAATGGGTACATTAAAATTAGAATATAAGTCCTCTACAATATACACATATGGAGAAACAGAGATAAAGAGATGCTTATATTTATTTTAGGGAGTCAAAGGAGTTTACTAGGTAACGTAAGAAATCTTTTTCATTTGCATGTTGTCTTTCATTTATTTCCGTAAACATTATAGTTATTGCTCCAATTATTACTTCTGGACCAAATTCAATTTTTTAAAAGTTTGAAGGCGGGTGTGGTGGCACACGCCTGTAATCCCAGTACTCGGGAGGCTGAGGCAGGAGGATCGGTGCGAGTTCGAGACCAGCCTGGGCTACAAAAGTGAGCTCAAGGCCAGCCTCAACTGCATAGCGAGACCCTGTCTCAGAAAGACAAAAAAAAAAAGATTGATACACTATTTTTTACTTTTAACTAAACTTAAAGAAAGGAAGTCATTGCATGCTTTTAAATAATTTAAACTTTGACAGGCAGCACAGGTTTAACTGACAGAGTCAAAGTTCGGGCTGACAGAAAGGTCATATAGCATTCCCAGAGCCCAGAGTTCAAAATTTTAAAGAGTTCCATTCAAATCTAGAAATTATTTCTTTTCTGATTTTCCAGTTAGACACAATTGTTTCACCATTCATTTTGCCTTTTTAAAAAAATAGTACTAGTAAGTTTCTATACAGTGAAATAATACTATCCTACAGACTTTTAATCTCTTCTGCTATTTCTACAACATTCTTATAACTAATATATAATCATGGTTTTTGGGTTAAGTAGTAAGAAGTTGGGTTTAAAGGATGAATAAATTAGCAAGGTTGTAGAGCTAACATGTGTTAGGTCCATGATTGAACATTTTTAATCCAAAGCCTAAGGGCCAGCCTGATAGCTCAGCAGACTAAAAAGCCTGCTTCCACAGAGCACAGCGCCCAGGTTTGATCCCAGGTGTGCGGTGCTGGCCCCACCCCTGCAGTGCGCTGAGATAGTGATTGAGACTGGGCCTGTCGGGCAGTGCTCACCTGTACTCTCAGCACTTTGGGAGGCTGAAAACGGGAGAATTACTAGGAGTTCTATCTATGTAGTGAGACCCTGTAGACCCTGTAGCCTCTGTCCTAAATGGGAAATAGAAGCCTAATTCTTCACCATTATTCAAAATTATGAAATGGGGGGTAGTTGGCTTAAAGCCAGTTCCTATCTGCAAACACAAAAGACAATATTTTTCATAATTTTGATGTTATTCTTTAGGAATTTTCTGCTTAACTATATATCATTTTTTTCTTATTATATTAGAAATAAAACCCTCTGCTACACTGAGGTTTCCACTACAATATTTCTTGAGTACAATATGTTTTACTAGTTTATTCATCATTCACCATTTTTTTCCTTTAGCATTGTTCATATGTAGGGCAGAAAAATAAGAAAACTAGGACCGAAATGAGTTTTAAAAATGATAATATTTTATCATCACAGTTTTTAACTCCATACTTCTCATGAGTCTTATGAATGTGATCATTTGATTCAAATAGTAGTGCAAAAGTTGTAGCTATTTGCTTTGGCAATATTCCAAAGCTCAGGAGGAGTAAATGCTTGTTTACTTCTTTAAAAGCACAACTTTCTGGAGCAGTTATGGGCTGCATCTATTAATCTATAAGGGAGCTCTTCCCTTCAGAAAATTAGAGAATCAACGCAAAGTTATGCTTTGGAGCTGCTCTTCCCACCAGTCCTTGGATGCTTTTGTTTGGATTTACAGTGACTAAAATAATACCCTTATCTTCCTGTTTGCTAACTTTCATGAGTGGGAAATGTTTTTTGGAGAAGAAAAAAGCAGTTTGATCCCCATTCCCTTCTCCACAGGGTAAACTTCTGTTATTGGTGATAGTGTTCTTATGGAGTTCAGATTATATTGTTCAAAACTGCATCACACGAAGCTGTCATAACAGAGTTTCAAATATTATCAGCTGAGCACTTTGAATGCGAGAATAACAAAGGAAGAGTTTATCTTTCATTTGATAACAAGTCTTTTGTGATTTCTCTTGTGTACAAAAGAAATTATTCACACTAGCCACAGTAAAACAACAACCAATTCCCACTTAACAGTAAGTACTGTTGGATAGAAAAATTTGTACCAGCAAAGTTAGACTTTCTAAAAAGCAAAATAACCTATGACTTGATTGGCTGGGAATTTTTTCACCTTGTATGATTACATTATAATTCTTGCAGCCCAGAAAAAGCTTCTTCAGTATGACCAAATCGGTCTTAAAATAAGCCTGTGTTTGTTCAATGACATGATTAGGAAATACATTCTGTTGCCCAAGGTCCTACAATAGACACTTTCCTAATATTTTCCACAGAATCTAATAGAGTATTCTTGACTTCAATCCACTCAGACGTCCTGTCAGAGTCCAATCTTGACACATCAATGACAAGGCATATCAGAGCAGTGAAAAGTTTACAACATGTAATAAAATCTGAACTAAAGTCAAGCACACTATCCTCTCGTGGGCCAAGGAAGACTAGGCAACTAGTGATTTGTAGGCTCCATTATATCCCAAATGTTCGATGTATCTAGCCCTTGGCAGGGTGTCAAGGACAAGAAATAATCAGTCTTTAGAGATCACTTTTGAAATGCTGTTCACTCTGCTTCCTTCAGGTGAATCATTCCTTCCATGTTGTCAGGATCTACTGATGAAAGGTGACGACTTTCAATAGCCTGTGACAAGTGAAGCATCCAGCTCTCCCTACACGTGGGGAAAATGATATTGTGCATGCAGCTTTCACCAGGTGTGCTGTGAGTGATGAGCTGCTCATCCTAGTGTGCTGCTTTACCAGAGCCGAAAGTAAAGTCCAGAAGGATGTATGAAATCCTGGACCTGAGAGCGGAGTCACTCCCCCCAAAGTGGCCACCTGCAAATTTGTTTACAGACATTCCACGTCTATATTTATCAGAGGACAACATTAACACAGTTCAGTTTAAAGATCATAATTGGATTTTTTTTCTATGTGGAATATGACCACCATTTGCTCTGTAAAATATAGTAAGTATTGGAGTGAGACATGTAGAGATTGATTTTGTAGATAGATACACTCTGAGAAAAGCAGAAACAAAGACACAAAAGCAGGCTGATCATTTTAAATTTATTTTCCTTAGAAGGTATGGAAAGTGAGATAGAACAATAGAAAAATAGCGGGTCGATATCGTCCTACCAGACTGGGGAGATAGTTCTGTGGTCTAAGAAGCTGCCTGGCAAATATTATGACCTCAGTTTGGTCCCTGGTCATGCATGCTGGACCGTGTTGAGCCAGGCACTGAAACTGGGTGTGGCGGCTTACACCTGTAATCCCAGTACTGGGCAGGCTGAGAGGAGGATCAATACAAGTCCAAGCTGCATAATAAGACCCAGTACCAAACAAATAAACAAAGAAGCAAATAAATAAATATACCTTAGTTTTCCTATGTGTGCAAGGATTATTGTAAAAGAGACTTCATTAAACTAAATGAAACTGGATATTTGGGAAAAATAACGGTGCTATTTCTTCAATTCTGATCTCTTTGAATGATAAAGCTTATTCATGTGGATGATATGGTATTTGAGATGAATAACACTAGGGTGATTTTTTTTTTTTCGGCCTTGGCATGTTGAGTCTAGAGTAGAGGCTTAGTCTAAAACCATAGGCTTCTATAATTAAAAGAGAAAAACACAAAGAAAAAGAGAAAAGGAAAACACAAATTCTGTCTTCAGGGTGCCTCACTAGATTCAAAATTCAAAATACTGAAAACAATATGGAGGCAAATGATGCAAAGTAGTAGTGGTACATACGTGACAATACTTGCTAAGTGGCCATGTTCTTTATTCATGTGACTTGCAAACCTCCCTCACAGCTATCATATGCTGCCTAAGGTATACTTGAAAACAAAAAAACAAAGAAGAGCAAGGTTTTCCTTTTGTACTTTCTTTTTCATTCATTTGACCCTTAAAATGCATGTCATAGGGGGCTGGTGAGATAGCTCTGTGGCACAGATACCTGCCTAGATGGCATGGTGTAGACACTGCTGTCACAATTATAATTGGAAAGTTTTTCTTTATTAGAGCCCCTTAGCACCTAAGTCAACATCTTGACAGAAATGATAGAACTTTGGTTTGACAATGTTAAATAATGAGCCCTCTATATTCTGAGTATACCAAAGATCTTAACGTTTGAAAAAAAAAATGCCCATAACTGTTCTGCTTACATTTGCAAAGGGAATTATTGATTTTCAAATAGCAGCTCTTCTCATGGTAGATATAGATTCTGTACACTTGTTAGTATTCCAATTATTTCTACTTCAAACCCACAGCAGTTTGTGTTCTCTTATCAATACCACGTAGTTATCACAGTTAATAAACAACCTACTTTTGAAAAACCAATTACATAGTTTCCAGTGAGTTTGGAAACTTAGATTCAGTTTCTTTGATATAGATTTATTTTATTATATTTTATGGGTAGTGGAATTTGAACTCAGGGCCTTGCATTTACCAGGCAGGTGCTTGTGCCACTGAGCTATATCACTTGGTCCTGATATACATTTAAAACACTATAATTGACATCATATATTAGGTTTTAAGATTAAGATAAAGAGAATAAGTGACATTTAATATATCTATTTTTGAAAAAGTTTAGTATGATGATAGAGGAAACAGTAATTGAAATTTTAAATAGAGCATCATATTATAAAATCTACCAGATGATCCTGATTTTTAACTTAGATGCAATTATATCAAAGTATAAATTCACTCTCAAGAATTGTGATTTTTAAAATTTATATATTTATGAATGATTGATAACTATAATTTATAATATTAATTATAGAATGATTTTAAAATTAAAATTTAAATATATTTCCAAAATTCATTAAAATATACATGTATATAGATAAGTATAATCTATAAACTTTAATTAAAATATGTTTATATTATTTATATTCTTTGCTCTATAAAACTTAGTATTTTGGCAACCGTTCCACATTATTCCTTATGGTACTACTTTCTCTCTATATATATTCTGCCTAACAGAAATAATTTTTATAGTATAAAAGGAAGTTTTAAAAGTTAACAAGTTTAATGTTACAGATAAATTTTAGCAAGTGAAGCATCTTTCATTATTTTGAAAAAGATATAACTTTTTTCCCTTTACTATTGAACACTTCCTTTTCTTTATATATTTCAATGTTTTAAGTCAATCATATATTGGATTTTTCTGTTAGAGTTTTGTTAGATAGCTAAAACCTAACTGTACAATTTTTGTTATTATCAGGCATTCCTTAAAAAATTATATGACTGTAGATGTTGATACAAAACTATTTATATTCATGCTTAGACACATATATATGTATACAGACAGTCCTCATATGATGATGGATTTTAAAAACTGTTCAGAATTATTACCTGTGCTTCATACTTACAACCTGTCTCTTATTTTTATATAGTTCTTTATCTTGTTTATAAATCCTTATGTCTTTTTCTATAGTGCACCCTGTTTATATATACTACAATTTTTAATGATTGTACTGTAGTTTTATGTACTGTTATACATGACAGTATTGTGTATAAGAATTTTGCAAATAAAAGCAGTCATCAGTTTGGAATTTCCTTTGAACATTTATTTGTTCTGCATATTATAATCTAAATACAATTTCTCATTTAGCAACAAATTTTATTTAATGACTTCATTGCAGAAAATAGCTCAGTTGTTAAGCAAGAAATGCCAGTATATTCGCTATGCTATATTTACACCTATGGAAACATGCATAGACTTGTCTATACTACAAAGCTTTTTAGGGCATTTGTAAACTTTTCTATTTATTCTTTTTTTACACTTATCATTGTACAGAATGTACTGTTGGAAAGTATATTCTCTCCAAGGACCTTAAAAATGTCACAATATGTTTGTTTTCTGGCACCAATATCTGGCCCATTTTTACATTCTTTGATTCCCTCTTGTTTCTCTCATAAGTCAAGGCAAGTTCCCCATAAACAGATACAGAGGGAAGTGGTCAAATTTCTCTGAGGCTGTGTGTATACATATAATTATGAATATGATATATATCATATATATGCTATATAACATATATATATATATACATGGATGCAAATTTATGAACATTATTTAAAATACACATTCATATATGTGTATATAAAAACTCTCACCTTTACTTCAGGTATCCTTAGAGGTTGAGTATCAAACTGAGACTGTATTTCATCTAATTGAATTATGAAGGTCTGTGTTTCTGTTTCTGCAATATTGACTCTGAGGTCAGTGTAGAGGAGATTTTATTCAAGATACACTTACACTCTTTTAATTTTGTATATGTGTCTGGAGCGTTTCTGGAGCTTGTAATTTGAATCTTTTGAGTTCCTTTTCTAATTTGGCCTCACAACTAGAGACTATAGAGAACCTTTGTTCCACTTTATTAGTTTGTCCAGAGATGCTAAAGGCAAGCCACTAGCATCACTGTATCTCCCAAAAACTTTCAAGAACTTTACATACAGAATTGCTTAGTTCCTCACATGTCACAAGTGGTGAATTAGGATAATCAAAAGGATCTACACTATTACTTTAAACAATTCACATCAATGTTTATAAATGTTACCTTCAGTAGTAGAAGACAACATGGCTCCTGTAGGTTTCATGAAAACTAGAGAGCCAACACCATTAGGGAATTTCATCTTTATAGTTCTGTTTCCCTAGGGCCACTCCTGGTACCCAAATCTGTATCATTCATTGCTTACTAGCAAAAACAGATTTTAATTTGAGATATACAAGTATATAAGAATTTACAAAATTGGATTACAATATCTGTCTGAGGAGTCAGGTGCGGAAGCGTGCAAATGGTTGCTCTGTGTATTAGAGATTTGAGTGCTGAATTCAGAGCCTGGGCTCAGAGTCCTGTGTGAATCCACATTACAGGCCAGATAGTCTGTGATGGAAGGGTTTGTGCGGGGAGCTGAGGAGTCTACTGTGGGAGATGATGTCCAAGGTCAAGAAAAAAATTGGGGTTTCTTTGAAGAAACAACAGCCCATCTTCCTTCATTGATTCCCTTTATACCATTCTGGTGACCATTCCATACTCAGAACCATGCTGAGCCAATTCATTTGTCAGTTTCTTACTGATGTTATGCAATCATTTTTCTATTACATGGTGTCTTCATTTCAATTATATGGAATTATTCAGCTCAGATGAACAGGATAGTTTTATATCTGTCTGTCTGTCTGTCTATCTCTATCTCTATCTCTATCTCTATCTCTTTCTCTTTCTATATATATATATATATATATATATATATATATATATATATATATCCAGAGATGTCCTCAAATTCATTCTGTAATTATTTCCCATGGTCTAAAATGTATAATTGGGATAAAGAATTCTCTACTGATTCTGTAACCTGAAGTGTGAGTTCTATTATTGTTGGAAAGGCCAAGTGAAAGCCACTAGAATTTTGTTTGACTGGTGAAATAGTAACCCAAAAACTGTGTTGCATCAAGATTCTACTACTACTACTACAAAAAAAAAAAGATTCTACTACATCAGGGAAATTCCTAGGAGTTCAGTGGCATAAGGCAGGTAGAAATGTTTTTCTAAGGTAAAAGGGAAGTTGCCGCACATGGCTCCCTTACAACCAATGAAGAGGTACAATGCCTAATGAACCTATTTAAATTTTGGAGGAAACATGTTGCTCATTTAAGTGTTTTCCTCTGCCCCATTTACCAGGTGAATCAGAAAACTGAATTCTTTTCTCTTTATTTTAATTTTCTTGTACTGGGAATCAAACTTAGGACCTCGAACTTGTCAAGCAGGTGCTATGACACTCAGCTGTCTGTAGCCTAAAAGCTGAGGTGTTTTTCGTTTTGTTTTGTTTTGTTTGTTTGTTTGTTTTGTTTTTTGCCTTTTTGAGACAGGGTCTCACTATGCAGTTCAGGCTGGCCTTGAGCTCACTTTCGTAGCCCAGGCTGGTCTCAAATTTGCACTGATCCTCCTGCCTCAGCTTCCCAAGTGCTGGAATTATAGGCCTGTGCCACCATGCCTGGCTTACTTAACACCTGAGTTTTGAATGGAGCCTAGAAAAAGAAGTGTCTGCTAAAAGACCAGGTTGCTGGACAGAGTGCTCTGCCACTGAGGTAATATGATCCACCAGATCTAATGACACTTGGGGCTTCAATGGCTGGTAGAAAAGCTGTTTGGAGTCTCTAGTGGGCAGGCCCCCATAGGAGAATTGCAATGGAAATGTTTAGGATTTTGGAGCACATTTCTCTCATCATGTTAGATAACTTTTCTCTCTTTGAAAATCATCTCTTTTCCGGTAACTGGGCCTTAGTGCAAAATCATGCCTAATTATACAACATCATGGTCACCATGTGACCTGAGCTGCCTATCGTGAGCTAGGTATTATCTGCTTTACTGAATCAGAAGGTTGGATATGTGCAGCAACAGTCTATCATTAAATTGAAATGATGTCCAAGTTACTGTGACAGGGAAGATCCAGAGGGTATAAGTAAATTACATGGAGGAGTTTCCCAGATATTCATGGCTCCTGTTCCTAATGTATTGCAGTGGTGATGGGCTGGTGATGAGGAGAAATCATCATAGTAGGCAGAACTTTAAGCAGTATAGCCAGTATTACACTTTGATACTTTTGTCTGGAACAAGAAATGGCCAGGTATGGGACTTTAGACTGATTCATAGGCTGCAGCTAGTGGTCTGGCTGGATGGACAGGAACTTGAAAAGAACATAACTGGAAAACTGGTGAAAAGATATTGGGGAAGATGTATATGGGTAGACATGTCCACATGGGTAAAGCATGCAAAAATATTTGTTTCCCATGCAAGCACTCACTAAAAAGTGTCCTCAGCAGAAGGGGACTTTAATTCTATAGGATAAAATGACCTATTCTGCAGATTGTGATCAATCCTTTAGCCACCAGTCACTGCCTAATGGGCTCATGAGCAGAGTCACCATCATGGCTCTGGTGGAGGCTGTTATGGACATAGCATCATGGATTTCCATTCACCAATGGTGTAAGGTTGCTTCAAAGGGAGCAATACAATACTGGACACAATTTATAAGATTATTTTAGAATCACCCAAAAATTCATATGCAGAGAATGCAGGAAATCTGTTCACATATTAAGGACCAAAGAATCCAGCTGAGAGCCTGGATCCTGATCTCCTGTAGGAGTCCATATGAAAACCTAAAACCCACAAAAATACCTCTCACAGATCCAGTTGGAGGCCTACAGCCCATTGCCAAGACTCCTGCAGGCATGCTTCACACATCTGTTCTGCAAAGGCTGAAAGATCAAGGATTGGAAGCAAGAAAGTCTATGCCAGTGGGATGAAGGATCTGGGCTAGCAAGCTGAGACATCTGAATGGGAGCTAGGGAGCAATAATCCAGGTAAGCACCAGAGCTCCCCTGAAGGTACTACAGCCATCCTTGACAACAGTGAGGTTCCAAGATCCTCTAGTGATGAGGAAACCTGAGGTCCAGTCAGAAAAGCCAAAATGACAAGTTTCACATTGAGGCTAAGCATAGCAGCATCTTTCCCCCTGGAACCAGGAAGTGATGCTTAAGATAAGGACCAGGTTTACCTCAAAATCATATTCCCAGTGACAATAACAGTCCTGAGCTCCTCCTCTGACCAGCACAGCCAAATTCATCAGAGCCAGCATGACAAAGTCATCCAGAAGAACAGCCCAAGAGAACCAGCAGCTTCCCATAGCTCCAACTTCTTCTCCAAACAGCTGCCCTAACAGCCTCCAAATAGCTTCTCCTGTTCTACTTCATATGCTCCTGGTAGCAGTTCTCAGGTGGACCTCCCACACACAGCACCATGCTAGTTCAGTTCAGCTGGGTATAACAAGTTGACCATCAGCTAACATTCCACTACATCAAGGGTGATCTGCCTGCATCCAATTGCTGAATGCCCAATATGCCAAGTTGAGTAAATGGAATTGCTTTTGTCAAAGAAAGAATAGCACTTTGTCCTTCCTAGTACAGACACTTGTTCTAGATATAGATATGCCTTCCCTTTATCTAAAGCTTCTGCCAAAACTAGCATCCATCGACTCAGAGAATGCCATGTCTACCACAGTCAATGAATTCCACACAACACTGGCTCTGACCAAGCAACACGTTTATCACAAAAGAAATAAAGCAATGGGCTTATGCTCCAGGAATTCACTGATCTTGCTATTTTCCTTACCATCCAAAAGCTACTGTAATAGATAGAAATGTGGAATGGCCTTTTAAAGGTATGGTTATAGTATCATCTAGGTAGAAATAATTTTTTCAGGGCTGTATGTGCTTAGAATCAATGCCCATTATGAGGTACTGTGTCCCACATAGCCAGGATTCAGGGGTCAGGAATCAAGGGGTGGAAATGTCAATGGTATCGCTCACCATAAACTTTAGTGATCCATTAGCAAAATTTTTGCTTCCTGCTCCCACAAGCTTTGGCTGTTTTGGCTTAGAAAACTCAGTGTTGGGGGTCAGGGGAGGATACATATTCATGGAAGCCCAACTATGATATCAGAGAGCTAGAAACTCAAACTAGCTCCTGGTCATTTTGACTCCTCATTCCCATGAGGAGTTACACTCAACCAAACTGGCTCAATATATTGCTGAATATGGAACATCCATGTTAAGGAGTTTTGTTGTAAAAATTATACAAAGGGAAATTATGCAGGAAGGATGGCTTCTGTTTCAGTGCAGGAACCCTAGTCTTTGCTTCCTCCTTGAACATCATTTCCTGGTTTCCAGCGTACGTTCTTCAGCCTCCAGCAAAGACCCTCCATTCTTCCTTTGCAAACTACCAGCCCCCAACTGATAAACATGAGAAATATCCAAATTTGCAAAGTGTTATAGCTACTTAAATATTACTGTTCTCATATGTGTTGAAAATCAACGTTTCTTTGAATTGAGACAACACAAATAGAATGTGTGTATTTATATATAATTTTTCCTGAAGTCACACCAGTGTAGTTTAATAATTTTAAAACATGTGAAACTACCTATATTGAGAAAACAAGAGAGAAACATCTATCATTCAAGTTTGTAAGATGTCAACCTAGTACAGAAACAATCTGTAGTCAATAAGGAAAAGGTGATGCAGAGAGAACAAATAAGAAGCAGATCTAGGAGAAGTACAGGAATTGCAGCACCAGCTAGCTCTAAATGAAAGTATTTAGAAGAAATAGCTGTATCTCCTGTGGCCTGTACCTCTTACATCTAGATAATTACCTCTTCCTAGTGATGAAGGAAACAGGAGATAATCCTTCTGCAGAGAGTTAATTGGCCAACAGGCACACTTACAGACTAGGGCAAAATTGGGCATATAGTTGCAGCTACATACATACTACAGCAAGTTAAGGAAGAATTATATATATTTACTTAGACCCCACTGCTTGAACTAGGAATTTGGGTAGCCTAAGAGAGAAGATTCATAGATTACTATGTGTAGCAAAAGTCTAATGTAACTGTCTCTCTGGCCTTAACCTAAAATAGGATCTGATAGTAAGCACACCTAAACCATGAATGAGCAGAAGAACATCACCTTTTCAGTGCATAAGTATAAATAGGAGATAAATTTGGAAGATACCTACTAGAAGCCACTGACATGAAAAATGATCAGAAAATTAAAATACTAATTTTGTGAACAAAAAACAGATAAAACAGAGTGCTAATCATGAGTAAGAACCTGAGTTCAACACCAGATCCAAAAATACAGGAATATATATAAAGTAAATACATTAGTAAACACAAACAAATGACAATTGGGGGGAAACAGCAATTATATGTGCAATTGAAAGGACTTAATTACGACTTTATTTTCAAAGTATTATAAGAGGTATAAATGTTACCAAACCAATGAAAAAGCATAAAAGAAAGCTGTACAGAGAAATTTCAAAGGCAACTTTATATCTGGATGTCTCTCCAATGTCTTACAAGCTTATAGGTGGAGATTTGGCCATTTGGAAAGGGGATTAAACCTTTTTTTTTTTGAATTGAGGATTAAGTTCAGGCCCTTGCGCTTGACAGGCAAGTGCTTATTTTTACTGAACTATCTCTCCAGCCACAAAGACTTTTCGTGTTTGATCCTCATCAGTGGGTTGATGAGTTTGTGGGTGAGTTTATAGCTTAGTGTGAAGTTGGGAGGGGCGGGCACCACCTGGAAGGGTCTCCCTCCCTCCCTCTCTCCCTCTTCCTTGATTGCTCTCAGCTTCCCACTGCTATGACATGAGAATTCTCCACCATGTTATCCTGCCTTGGAGCCAAGCATTTGCTCTTCAAGCTGTGGGTGTTAGGTATTCCAATCCAGCCATAAGAAAGCAACTGTGATGCACAACTGTAACATAAAGTGGAACTAGAGAAAAAAATATGAAAAGATATTAAGACTGTGCTTTAGAAATTAAGAAATAATTGCAAAAGTCAGAGTGAACTATAGAAAAAATTCAATATTCAACTAACAACAGAAGTGGATGAAAGAAAAAAAAACTGGGAGGAAAAAATCACTGCAGAAATACTACAAGAAATTTTTCATTAATTTTATATTTCATTGAAAAAGCACCTAATAGGTATGTAGCACAGAAATTAAAATGGAACTGAGCTGGTCAGGTTTCACACGGATGTGATCTGACATCCACAATTTAGAGAAGGAGATGCTTATGCTGGCTCACAGTCTCAGAGTGTTCATCTATGATGAGCTTGCTCCAAGGCAGGAATATCATGCTGGCTGAAAAAAGCACTCTGTTCATGCTACCTAAGAAGCATCGATCAGGCAAAGACCCTAGAGAGGAAGAAGCTAGTGATCAGAGGTAGTCTATACAGGTAGGCCTCCAAGACTTACTTCCCCTGAGTAGATTCTCTGTCTGAATAACCCATTAAATTAGGAACTCAGCCATGAGTGCGCTCACAATCCTATAATCTGTCTGAAGTCTCTCCATCCAGTCGTGTTGATAAACATAGTTAATTGACCTAAAATCATCTCATAGCATTTTAAGATTATAGGGAAAACAAGACTGCACTCTTACAAAAAGTAAACAAAGTATGCATGTATTAAAGATTACAATTAAGAATATTGTTTGAATTTTTAACATATTGCAGCTAAAACACAGTGAGATGCCCTTCTGGTTAGGAGGAAACGTGGCCTTTAGTTAGCGTCCTGCACAAAACAATCACTGAAAGTTGAGACATGCAATGTTTGAGAAATGTTCCAAAAACTTCAAAAAACCAGCAAATTGCCTCCTTAAGGCTGTTGACCCTGTTGCCCTAACTATCTCCCTTGGCTCCACTACACTTTAGAACATCTTCTGAACTAGGACAATGGCCTTCCTTTTGGCAGAGCACTTACTTTAGGAAGTTGTCACTGAATTGTTTCTTTGCCCATTTGAGATACAAATATTTTCAAGAATGAACATTTGTTTTTACCACCCAGAAATCTTTCTTGAGAATCATAGAGCAATTTCTTTGCTCTCTGAAGGCAGTGCCTCAGGCTCTTCGTTGCCCTAAAAGGATAGGTTTCTAATTTCAGCAGATACCTTCCTTCACGTTGTACAATTATTTCCAGCTATAAAGTTATGAAGACTTAATTTTTCCTTGACGGAATCCTACTGGCCAGGAAAGAAGGGCTGTAATTCTCTTACCTCAATACTTAAAATCAGTCAACCCGTTGTTTCCAGAGTTGAGCTCATTATATTTTCTGGCCATGTTCATCTATAAGAATAGTTTTACTAAGTTTACTTTTATATTTAAATTTCTCCAGTGTGAGTTTTCTTGTGACTACACATCATGCTTAAAAAGTAAGCGCAGGCAATAGCTTTCAAATAGGAAAAGCAAAAAAGAAAGAAATGGACATAAACCTTATTAGTGAGAAAAGCTCACAGGAGAACTGTCAGTGGTTGAGAGCATAAACATGCATTGGCAGAGTAAGATGATGTCTTAGTTAACTGAGGCTTCCATAACAAAATGTTATACTGAATAGCTTAAACAGGAGATAATTTTTCCATAGTTTGGAACTCCAGGTTCAAAGTACTGTGAGTTTCAGTGAGAAACTATATAAAAATCATAGATCCCATTATGAGACTCACTCTCCTGACTTCCATGAAGTGTAGTTACCTTACAATGATTCTGCTTCCAGACACAATCACACTAGATATTAGTACATCAATGTACAACTTGGTGAAAGAGGCCAGGCCAACTTTAAGTCTATAACAAGAGAGCACGAGAGAGGAAAAATGCCCGAGTTAAACTAGTGCATTTCTTGATGAGGCTCACCATACTGAGAGACATAGAATTGTTTCAGAGACTTTGATGCTGAGTTAATGGTAGGATATGTAGAATATTTATCCAAAGGATATCTATCCAATTACTAATTCTGGTGAAAGTAAGTCTTACAACTTACTTGTACAAAGGAGTACAAATATTGTGCCACAGTTGCCTTTGCTCCAAATAGCATTTACATAATCAATATATTACAGAACATAATTAAATGCTGTATCTGACCCTACAGTGCAAGCATAACGAGAGGAAGAGAGGTGGAATGTGCTGTGAGTGATGGGCCCAGGCCACTGAGTCGTCAGCTACCCTGTAAGTGTAAAAATATTACTACTTCATCTTTAAATAGATAAAACATGAATAGCAATACAAAAGTCACCCAACAAGTGGCATGGAAGTTTAGAGACCTTGAGCTGCAAGAGCTAATGATGCAAAATAATTCCTGCTACTCCTGAGCCTAGAAATATTGTCTGCATTTTCAAATCACATTTGTATAAAATCGAAATACAGTAAATGCATTGGCTGCAGAAACCTCAGAGCTGGAGGGGAAGAAAACACCAGAAAAGTAAAGATATAAAGAAGAAGGGTAAAATAATAAAATAAAAAGAAAATGAATTGTAAATATTGAGTTATTTCATAGGCCGAAAAGATGCCATTTGCTTTCATTAGTCCTGTGGTACCAAATAACAACTAGACTAAAAATAAAATTGTAACTTCAACAAATTGCTGTCATTAACTATGTCACATCCTATGCTTGGTACCAGGTGTCCAATGATCCCTTCCGGAATCTTATCCTGTTCAAAGAAGTAGATAAGACAAGCAAAACGCAAGAGAGATATTATGTTAATGGAAGATATTAAAGGTCATAAAAGGAATGAGGGCTGGGGAGATAGCTCAGAGGTTGAGTGCCTGTCTGGCCATTGCAACAATATGAGTTCGAACCTTGGTACCACATACCTTGCTGTACTGGAGTCATGGGTGTACCATGCTGGTCCTGAAACCCTGCATGGTGGTGAGTGCCTGTAATCCTAGTGCTGGGAAGGCTGAGACAGGACAGTCACTAGAAGTCTGAGCTGTGTAGGGAGACCCCCGTACCAAGTAAATACATACATACATACATATGTAAATTTTAAAATATTAAAAATAAGAGAGGATGTTTTGTAAATAAATGCTCTGCAGAGTGAGTGTGGATCAATGGAATAGAAACTACACCACACAGAAGGCAAGGCAGGGCAGTGATAAAGCTACAGAGGCCACAGGTTAATGACTGTCATTGTTCACGTTTCCATTCTGATGTCAGATCTAGTCCGTCCTGACGAAAACCATCCTGGTCTGACAGCAGAAGAACTAAAGATGTCATTCTCGGATTGCTATGAGGTGCAGAGCTCAGAAGCTGCTCTGTGCTTGTGTCCTGAATCTCCATGATGGCCAGAGTGTGCCCATCTTCCGAGTTATTGTGCCAGGCCCTGATCTCTTGTTTTAGCCTCTAACTATTCAGGATCCTGTGATTCACAACTAAACTGCCACCACCATCACTGAGTGATATGGTATGACAGTTGTTATAATTTCTTTGACAGGACTAAGATTGGTTACCAATCAGCATTTTTTACCATAAATAGATTCTTTAGGAATTCATCATTCCCTAAAACCCTTCACTCCTTACCACTTTGCTCTCAGAAATTAAACTTAGCTCTTACCATACAGAGAACTTGAACAGGATCAAATCACATTTTTCTCTTCTTCATAAAATCCTACATCTTCAAATATGTTTTTAATTTTCACCTATGCATTCTCTTTCTCTCTCTTCACAGGGGTGTTTGAAAACTCAGATTTGTGCCTCACTTCCACACTTCTGGTGATCTTTATAAGGCTTCTGGCTAAAGGTGTGAGTATTAAGGACAGTCCAGCTCTGTTGATTGTGTAAAATCTACTGGTGCTCCAGAATATGTAATAAAACACCTCAAGCCCAGCTGTTAGAAAATCTATTAGAAATATCTGTATAGGAGATTTTATTGTTTACTTTTCCATGCTGTAAGCTATTTCCAATCCACACAATATAATATCACACTTTCCCTCCATGATTACATTATGTTTCTAAAGATAAAATTGGGATCATTTTGCCTATGCAAGAGGTTAAAATATTCTTGAGTATACTTGCCATATTTGGTGTATATACATAGATTTACTGCCAGAAAGTTCTAGAGGCATCTCCATCCAAGAATTATTTTGGCATCAGGTATATGCCATTGGTTAATAATTATTTTTCACATATAAAAACTTCTTTCTGGACCCGATCCTTTTAATTTTCACGGCTCTCATGAAGATTAACTTTTAATTTCTGCATTGTCACTGGTATTTTTATACTGACAAACATATGTTCAAGGCTTACCTAAGAAAATCATGTCATTTCAATGTATTCTTCTAAATTTTCCTCCTACAAATACATTTTTTTTAGAGTAGAACTCACCGTATGTCTTCAATCTCTCCTCTCATAAAATATCTTCACAGCTTCTTCTTTCACTTATCATCAGAGCCGGTACAATAGCCTTCCTGTTGGTTCCCCTTTCACAAATATCTTTACTTTGAGCTGTAGAACTAGGTGTCCTTAGTATGCATTTTCACGCACATATTGCCCAGACACTGCAATCTCACATGTTCAAGCCTGAAATCAGAACTCCGAGGTCTGCATATTCATTTTCTTCTCCATCTTAAACCAATGAAAATCACTGCACACATTGTCTAGTCATATTTCTGTCACCATGTGTTTCAATTCTTTTAGTTGCCAGTATCATAATAGTTATAAGATTTTTAAAATTTCATGTCATAAATATCTCTCAAATCTATGTCTTCCAATTAGCACTGGAACTATTCTTATTTTTTAAAGAGTTGTTTCTATCTGGACTTCTGAAACAATTTTATGTCTGATATTTCTTTTTTAAAGTTTATTTGATTGTTTCAGAGTTTAACTCCATAGCTTGTGTTTGTGGTGATCCTCCTGCTTTTAGCCTGCCCACTCTGTCTGGCTGCCTGTAGAACTATCGGCCCTGCACTTGTCTAACCTTTCCTAAGCCAGTGCTTTTGTCTGCTGAGCTATCTCACCAACCCTATATCTGAGATTTCTACCATCAAGTTTGACTCTCGTATGCCAATTGTCCTGAGAACACAATAAATTTGTAGTAAATTGCAGATACAATAAGAGCAGCTTTATGCTTTTTCTCTGAACTTTAATATATTCCATTGCATTTTGCTTGAAATGTTACCTTTCTTTACCAACCATTCTCTTCAATTGTACTTGCCCTCAGGTAAAGAGAGACTAGATCTACACTGAAACATACCACAGTTGCGTGGCTTGAAATGTCAGCTATTTACTGATATTTAAACCAAATAATTTTTTCAGAGTACAATTTAAATTAACAAAGCTAGTAGGCCACACTTTGTCTGAAGGCTCTAAATCAATTATTTGCCTTTTTTTTCTGTATTTAGGACAAGGTATACAGGCTATAGAGGGTCTCACTATGTAGATTGGACTCATATTAATTCTCCTGTTTTCAGCCACATAAGTGTTGGGATTATAGGTGTGCACCACCACGCCCTGTCTCAGAGGCTTCTTCAGGATGCCCCAGGGTTGTAGCCAGCATGGGCATGCTGGGCATCGAACTCTGACCACTGTGCACTGCCTACATAGGCACTGTAATCTGCTGCAGTATGAGGCCAGTCTTTTTGTTTGTTTGTTTGTTTTTTCCCTCAAGGCCCGTCCTTATATGATTTTTTCTAAAACTTTTCTGGTAATTACTGAAAAGTATAGACATCTCATGACTTTTACCGTTTTCATTAACACCTAGCATTCTTTGTGCTTTTCCATGACCCTCTTACAATCATATAAGATCATCAGTTATTGGCTTTAGGTCCATCCTCATCCAGTATAAACACATTTTAACTGACTACAACTACAAGAATTTTATTTCCAAATATGATCACATTCTGGGAATAAATTGGTATAAATTTTCAAAGAACACTAATCCAAGGCCTGGGCAAATAGCTCAGTGGATTCAAGTGCTTGCCAGCAAGAGCAGGGGCTCAGGGTTTGGTCCCCAGGCCTGCCTGACCAGCCACACCCCTAGGGAGAACTGAGACTGTAATTGAGACTGGGTGTGGTGGCCCATGCCTGTGATCCCAGTTCCTGGGAGGCTGTAAACAGGTGGATCACTATGAATCTGATTTAGTAGTGAGACTTTGAACACCCTGTAAGCCCTTCCCTAAAATCCAAGACAGATGTTCTTTTTAAACTCTTCCTGTTGAACAGGATAGTGCTTCACATCCTAATCATAACATTGTGTTTTAAATTCCTACTGCTTGGTCTCCTTCCCAGTTTCATCAATATAGCAAATATGCTTCCTTCTGTGCCATTTTAGCTTACTTTTAGTACATACAGAAATGCCTGACAGGGAGAAAAGGTGCAATAATGTACTTGAGAAAATAAATACATGCAGAGAAACACTAGAGAATAAAATCCTCTCCACAAAATTTACAGTCTTTCCAGAGTTTTCAGAGTTAATTTCTAAACTAAAACTGACTTTGTATTTAAGGCCTATTTTAAAGTGAAAATATGCATTTCTCTTTCTTTCTCCTCCAGGTCATTTTAGAGTAAACAGAAAAATAAAAAGAGTAAAATTTTAAATCAACTAAAGTCTTTTGAATGTCTGCACTATTTCATTCAGCCAGTTATCATCATCATTATTTTTACTGGTATTACACCACGACTCATCTTCCTAATATCTATGTAGCTTTCAAAACTTGAATCATGGAGTTTTTCCATGAGGACTGGCATCTAATTCTTTGAAGATAAGTGCATTCCTGTAAATTTATATATCAACTTCAGTCACCGCGGTGGCTCCTCTCCCTGTTCTCTTGCTCTCTGGGCTATCTCATAGCACCAGCCCATGCACACTCTGGACTGGATGAAAGGCCAAGGAACTCAAGTTTTCTGAAGAAGCCCCTAGAAGAGGAGAAACAGTTGAATTAGGATGCAGAAATTTAAAATCCATGTAGAGATCCTTGAGACCACCAAACAAAGGAACTACTGGTACTCTGATCCTCTGTCAGGGTAGTTAGGGAATGGTTAGCTCATATCTAAGACATGTCTCGAAAATCTTCTCTGCCGGATTTTACACTATACTGTTTCCTTGTGTTTCTCTCCTACTACTGTATGCTAGCTCCAGGGATACCAGCAGTGCTGTATTTCTCACTCTATCCCAGCCTCTACCCAGCATCTAACATAAGGCTTGCAGTGTGATAGGAACTGATCAATGTTACCTCTTTTGTTTCTTTTAATGTCTATATGAGTCACAGTACTTCACAGTTTAGTTATTATGTGACAAAAAAAAAAAAAAAGTAGATAAGTAGAAACATTAAGTTTAAGTACTTGAGGGGTTGGGGAGATAGCTCCATGGCACAAGTGCCTGCCTGGCAAGCACAAGATTGTGAGTTTGAACCCTGGTCCCACAAAAAAAAAAAAAAAAAAAAGTACTTGAGATTAAAATATAATGATAAAAGTTGAATTAGCCTTATTCAAGTAAATATATCAATTTTAATAGCAAAACAAAATAAACACTTTTTTAAATGTAAGAAATTCTAAGCATATTCTATATTTCCCTATGGCTCTTTAGATATTTATCATTTGTATTGGATTTTTCCCTAGTTTATTTTTATGCTTCTTTTGAACTCTGGGACATGCTTTGAAAATACATTTACATGACTGTGATTAAATAATTCATTGTTTGATAAGTCACTCACAGTTGGTAGCAGACATAGTGTCTAACCAAAACTAATGTCAAAGGCACTCTTTAAGATTATTAGTGTTGTAAAAGTATAGACCTGTAGAGAAATGTACCTGTTCAATATGAATATCATACCTTGATTTTAAATGAGAAAAACATACATGTAACACTTAGCTTATTTGTTTTCTGAACATTCAAAATGTGCTCTGAAGCATATTTTTTACATTTAAAGCAAAACACATTTCTTGGTTTTCTTTCCTTTGATGTTTATTCCCGCTATCGATTTCTAGTTTTATTGCCAAATTACTTTCCTCTCCTGGAGTAGCTAGCACTGCATCAAAAGTGTGTATTGTTCTGAGAGCAGATTTACTGTCGTTTATACAATGTGGTATGAAGTCTTGTCTCCCTTATCGTCTTCTGTTTTCTTATTGTATCTACCGCTGTGCGGAAGAGTCGGGCTCACACACTGACTCTGCAAGCCTTGGCAATGTGAAACAATATAATCACATTTGTGTTGTGAGCCCGTTTATGTAAATATCTTACCTAAAACATTTTAATGTACTTAGTGGCAAAATTACTGTGTTTTGAAGAGAAATGTTTCTTTATAGAAAAAGAAATAAAAAATGGAAAGCATTTCTCACCTTCACTTACTGAAATTTTAAAGTATACTATTTTAATTTCCTCAAAGTCTATATATATACATATATATATATGAAAGAAATTTAAACCTTTTTTGCATTTTATATGATATATTTTATAAAGTAATCCAAAATGAAAAGGACTTACATACTTTTAAAGATTTAAATATACACCTATGTTCAGTTTATTCTATTCCAATTATGAGAAAACATAGGTAAAAGAAAATGAGCATATTTTCATGCTATATAGATTGCAGAAAATCAATAATTACCAATGACTGTCAGAAAATTTGATACATTTTATTATTGGAAAAGAAGTTAAGAAATTTTCTGTAGCATTAATTTTACTTACAGATGCAATTACTTCATTTCTTGAGCCTTTCAATAAAAGAGTAGATCTTTTTGCTATATAAATTATTATGAAGCTTATCATTTTTGCCTATCTAGAACGCATAGAATTCTTGGGTCCTACCCTATTTTAAACCTTAGACATATAACTGTTATGCTTTAGGTAAATGGTTTGTTTGCTTAAATAACTTTTAAGAAAACTAATTGATTGTCACCTATTTCATTATAGTGAGACTCATGTCAATAGACTTAACATTACTATTGAGGTGTCTCTTCCCTCAACTTAACCTGGAAAAATTCCATAGCTAAAGAATATCATTATTTTCTTTTCTCTCGGGCATATTTTTCAAAGGGAAAGAATTTACTGAGCAACATCATATCCATTAAAAAGTTTTATGCTATTTATTCACCTTAACATATTTGATACAGGGTTTTACTACACAGGTCGGACTCATAGTGATCCTTCTGTTTTCAGCCTCCCCAGTGTTGGGATTCTGGGCATGTGCCATCATGCCCAGTCTCAGTGGCAAGCCCAGCACACATGGGCATGGAGCTAGAGAGGCCTGTGGTGCCAGGGATCGGACTCTGGTCTTTGTGACTGCCTAAAGATGTGCTTCGTCCACTGAACTATCTCCGTGGTCCCTTTTTTTTTTTTTTTTTTGTCTTTTTGAGACAGGGTCTCGCTATGCAGTTGAGGCTGGCCTTGAGCTCACTTTTGTAGCCCAGGCTGGTCTCGAACTCGTACCAATCCTCCTGCCTCAGCCTCCCGAGTGCTGGGATTATAGGCGTGAGCCACCACGCCCGGCCGTGGTCCCTTTAAAAGGCTTTAAATGGGTGTTATAATTCTATCCCAAAAACTGATTTTAATTTTGAGTTTCCTGGGACTGTTTTTTATTCAATCTCTTTGAAAGTTTTGTACATTGTAAATAAGAATGAGGATTCTTTAAGTTCCTAACTCACAAAATCATTTAATTTTGAATGATTTCTACCCCCCCCCCATCTTCTTTAAGCAGATAATTTATTTTATGGTTCATCTCTCTTACAATAGCTGGGTAACTGTAATCAATGACAGTAAAATCATGTCTGTAGTGTTTTTTACCTCCTCATTTAAAGATAAATCTACTTAATAAAATATCCCCATTCTGAGTGATCATATATTTTTCTAATAATTTCAACTATTGCATATCACGCACTACTAATTAACTTCCTAGTCACTTAATAGATATTTCCTGGATGAAAAACACCTGACATGAGTCTAGTGCCAAGTAGTTTATTCTATTTAGGAAGTACACCATTCTAGTACTAAGATTTATAGCAGCCATAATAGATACATCCCTTCTCTGGAAAAGAAGAACTTGAAATTCTCAGTGTCATGAAAAGAATATTGTCTTGTTTATAAGATAAGTTTCATCATATGTCACCTTCGGGACTATTTTCTGGGTTTGTGGAGACTCCATTTTAGCACATTAGCAAAGCTAACAGAAAAACAAGAGATGTTAGAGTGTGAGCTCTTAAAACCCAAGTTCCCAATCACACAACGTAATTCTACTCACACCTTATTGATAAAAGCAAGTAACATGATACAGTGCTGTAGAAGGCCCCTCTCAACTTATTGGGAAGGAACTCTTGGTAATGTAGCTGTATCAGCCTCTGAGGTACATAGTCTTCTAGTGTAACTCTGTAACATAAATCAGACCCCACAAAACAATAGAATATTAATGCGTACCCAACCACACCATAATGTGTTAGTGTGTGTGCTTAAGAGACAAAGACACAAAATTTGGGTAACAGAATGCAACTTCTCCATGATTGGCATTCAGACTATGGACAGCAGTCTGAGTCTATGCTGGGCAGGAATGAAGCTGCTTCCTGAGAAAAAGACATTAGTGTTCATCTGTACACAAAAATCCCACAGCAGGGTAACCAACAATATCTCCTACAAATTCATGTCAATCTAGGACATCAGAATAAGTCTTTATTCAGCAATGTGGCTGTTGTAATTAGTTCAGATGGGGTTGTATAATATTACATAGCTTTTATCATCAATGTCTGAGGTTTCTATGTTAGGATGCACAGGATCAGGGAAGGGTGCTACTAGGAAATGAAAGCAGAAATTGGTTAATACATCAGTAACTCTAAACTAACGAATGCTGGTAAGCACCAAAAGCTGTGTGAGAGTCTTGGCAGTTTCTTTCTTTATTCCTACAGAAAGAACTAAAGCAGCTTACTCCTCAGGTTTGAAATTGTACCCTAGACCTTGAGCAAATGCTTTCATGTTGTTCTGAGCCATCCGGTACCACCCAGTGGTAATTTGTTATGTTGACCCTAGGAAACAAATTTACACAAGATGCTTGAGTTCAAAAGAGTGCAAATGAGAAATCTTTCCATAGATGGGACAATACACTTGACAAAGAATGTATGGAAAGATTATTTTTATATGAATATAACTACAGTGACAAAGTTAGAGGTTATTTGAAAGCTTTTTGGTCTCTCATTTCTGAGAAAAATGAATTAAGCTAGATTAATTCAAAATTATGGTCTATTAACCATAAATGAGTTGAGTCTACCAAAGCATAGAAATATTTGACAAGTGGCAAAATACTTTTATTTGAAAAAAAATTTAAATACAACTAAACTAAATGTGTTAGTCATTTGGCATACCATGACAAAGCAATTTAAACTGAGTGACATAAACTTTTTCTCATACTTGTGAAACTAGGAATCCCAAGATTAAGGTAAAGGTAGATTTATTGTATAATGAATATCCACTTCTTTGTGGATTGATGTATTTTTAAAATTAAAAGGAAGAGGAATCTTCTATTTTCTAAGGACACCATTTCAATTCATGAGAGGAGTGCACTCATTCCATAAGCATCTCCAGGAACCCTGCATCTCAAAGCTAGAAAAATGGATTTGAGGTGTGAAATTTAGATCATAGAACCAAGTTTATGAAAGAAAATTTTATGTGTTAGGTCTGAAATGTACCTTAAAGTCTATGCATTTAGAGGTAAGGCTTTCAGAAGGGAGATTAGGTCCTGAGGGTGCCACATTCACAAAAGCTTACTCCACCTTGGAGTGTGTGTTCCACTATGACGTTAGGAGATCTGGCATGGTTTGAGATGGATCACTGTGGGGATGGCTAGGAAGGTGTGTTCTTGTCCCCAAAGCTTCCCTTTGTTCTTTGCTTTGCTACTGCCATAGATTGATCAGATTTTTACTGTTTGGGTTTTTCGTTTTGTTTTATTTCTTTGATTTTTAGTTATACCATCCCACTATGTAATTCTGAGACCAGATGACCATAGACTGACCTTACTAGAACCGCAAATGAGGATAAAGCTCTGTTAAATTTTGGTTGACTGTTTTTTTTTTTTTTTTTTTTTTTCCCTCTTCAATAGGAATTAAATCAATACAATAAATCAGCTTTTATGTAGCAGTTTTGCTCCCTGTGTTATGGGAATGTGAATCTTCTGTAGTTTTGTTTATTTTTTTAATTCGTGAATTTTTTATTTTAAAGAGATCAAGACATTACAGAATTTCAAAACAAGATGGTAGGAAATTAACAATGGTCATTCTATTGCATATTGTTAACTTTAAAGTAGTTACTCAAGTTATGCAATTTTTTTAATTGCTTCCTTTTAAGAAATAGTTTCATGATAGGTTAGAAGGACAGTTCCAGTAATTAATACATTGCATATTGTTGTCTTCCTAGTAGCTATTCATAGGACAAGATGCAGACAGGATATCTTGTCTAAACAATATTAGTCTAAGCCTTTCTTCTCAATGAACTAAGAAAAAGTATCTGTATATCTATCCTAGTATCTGTATATATATATATATATATATATATATATATATATATATCCTAGGATATATATATTCTTTTTCACACACACACACACATGTACACACGCACGCACGCACGCACACACACAGTGTTTTATTTATATCCTCCTCTCTTGTTTTGTTTTGTTTTGTCAGAGAAGGGTGTTCTATTGCAGTTAGAGAAGCTGTATTTGGAGAAGTCTTCAAAGGACTTTGTCATATCTGATGCCAGACCAAAGACTGTAGATGCTTGAATTCAGCAAAATAACCCAATATAGTTCAATAATGGTGCTGTAGTTTTGTTTTTGAATTAGAACGTAATGACTTTTATAAAATCTGGGACATAGGGATCTATTTCCAAACTACCATAATTAAAACAAGGGCACTTAGCAATTGAAAAGAGAAGAAATAAGAGTTAAATAATATTTACACTGGTGTCTTGTTTGCATAGCTGAATCTATTCAAAATTTTTGGTAATATAAATGGTGATAAAAGATAAGGAAAACAGAAAATAAGAACTTTTGTTTAGGAACAAAGTCGCATGAAAATGAATTGATTTTGCAGATAGCAACCCTGGCAGCTCAGAGTGTAACATAAGCAGAGACATTACATAATTATATAATTACATTTTGTAATAAATGTATACATTACTCACACAGAAAACAGGAAAGAACCCAGGATGGTCTCTCAAGTATCATTAGGAATTTAAGAGAGGCCGAGGTTAAAGACCTATGTATAAAAACAAATTACCAGAAACCAAAAGAGGCAAAGCACTTTAGAAGTTTAAATGTAAGTCAACAGCCCCATATGCTTTCCATGATTAAGGTACAGACAGTCTGGTATCCACTGTTGGGTGAAGAAGGGTTAAGGAAATGGGGACAGCAACTCAAACAAATATGTTCAATAAAATTGGCCCATGACAGGTCAGACAGAATGAGGCCAGTAGGTACCAGCTGAATGAGAATAGGCGTTTAAGGAAAGAGCACAAATTGCTCATGATGAGACGGCTTAAGCAAAACTAAATGCTGAAGAAATGGGGTTACAACCTAGAAGACAGAGGACTGAAGAAAGCATTGAACAATAACTAAAATTCCCTAAGAAGTAGGGAAGGAAAATAGAGCTCAGATGAATGGCATTGTACCTCCTATTTTGCTATCATTTCTTTCATAGTTGTATTTAATTAATTAATTAATTAATTAATTAATTTACTTACTTACCTACTTATTTATTTATTTAATGGCTTTCCTCATTGTCTTAGTTACTTTTTAATCGTTGCCGAGACAAATACCCGACACTCAAAATGAAGGAAGGAAAGGTTTATTTAGCTCACAGTTACTGGAGGTTTCAGTCCATGTTCGGCTGGCCCAAGGCTGAGAGGAGCAGAGCAGAGACCATCCAGTTCATGGCGGCGGAACAGCAACAAAATGGTGGCAGAGGTAGCCAGCCAAACACGGCAGCAGAGCAACAGCAACAGCCCCAGTCTGTCTCTCTGTCTCTATATTACATTCAGGCTCTCCACCTTAGCTCCTGCCCTAGGCTACACCCATAATCCCAGAAGTACTTCCACCCATAATCCCATCAGTACTAAAACCCATAATCCCAGGGATCATGGATCAAGTCTCAAACTCTAGAAGTCCCCGCAAAATGACTCCATGAGGCTTTGGGGGGACAACTAGACATAAACCATAACATTCCGCCCCTGGACCCCCAAAGTCTCATACATATCCCTTTTTACAAAAGACATTTTAGTCCATCTGAAAGAATTGCTAAAGTCCCAATAGTTTTAGCATTGCTGAAAAATCCAAGTCCCACGTTTCCTCGAAGATCCAAGGCAAATTTTCATCTGTGAGCCCCTGTACAATAGAAGAGTCAAACATATCCAACATTCAAAGGTATGAGATAAACATTAAAATTCCAAAAGTTGCAAACAACAGGGTAATACAAAACACTAGGACCTACACATGTCCAGAATCCAGCAGGGTAAACATTAAATCCCATAATTCCAACTGGAGCATGTGAAGCAGTCTGCACTGAGTTGTGAGCATCATGCAACTCTGCTCCTACAGCACTCTTGGTGATAATTCCCATGGCTTCTCTCTTAGGCTGGCTTTGCTCCCTCTTAGCACGATCCGCATTCTTGGCTTTTCCAAACTTCTGGGGTTTCCACTGAATTGGCTTCTCACGCTCTGCTTCACACACTGCCCTCTCAGGAGGCCTCTCAGTGCCTGGCCTCCCAGGCCTTCTTCTGAAATAGAGGTGGAAGCCTTCTTAAACTAACAGCTCTTGCATTCTGAATGCACCTAAAACCAATGCCACGTGGATGATGCCAGGGTCTGCTGCCAGCTGGAGCAGTAGCCAGGCTACCTTCTCTCTTGCTTGTAGGGGTGGAGTGCCTGGATTGATGAACACTCTGATCTTGATTCCTAGGAACAAATTCTCCATGCCGACGCCA